>JABGLZ010000694.1:7786-143422 GCA_014705045.1 Colletotrichum theobromicola | reverse complement strand
GAGGAAGAGACATGAGAGTTGAGTGAGTGTGTGTTCCGTGTGTCGTGGAGTGGCACCTGAATGGTTGACCCTTCAGTGTCTGCTTTTTTTTTTTTCTTGCCCTTCCTTTCCCTCCTCTCACCCACCCTTCCAAGCCATACCGAGATAGGTTTAGCCCAGATGGAATGGAAGCAACTGAATTGCGGTCGGTACGTTACGGGAACCTACCAGACCACCTCAACACAGCAAGACAGAGGCTCCAGCAGGCAACCACTTACCGACGCCGGGCAAGACAGACAGGGCAGGGGACGCAAGCACAGGGTGAGGCGAGTTGACGGGGAGAGAGATGGGGGAAAAGAAAAAAGAAAGATACGTATCTGGTGCCTGTCCGTCGGGTGCCTCGTTGCTGGTCTCACCCCCCTGCCCTTTCTCCCGTCGCTTGCTCCCTGACATGTTCCTTCACACCCCCCCTTCAGCAAGTGAAGCATCCTTCTTGATTTCTCCACGTCCCCTTCTCCCTCTTTCCCATCTGCGGCGCTCATTGAGAATCCAGGGTGCCCAGACAGCGTTGAGTGGGGTTTCGAAGCCTCTGGTCCGTCTCTCTTGCCTGCTTTTGGCTCGGTGTCTTTGGTTTGGTGTCGCCTCAAGCTGCAGCGGCGGCACCAAGCACCAGCACCACCAGAAAAGCACCATCAACCAGCCCGCAGCCAGGCAACGCAAGCTTGATAGGATGCTGCGCAACTTCTGCGGTGCCCGTGACGGACGGGGATCATGATGGATCTAGGTATCCGTAGACAGTCACCGAGTCGAGTCGGTACTTGGAACTCTGCTTTCTTAGCCAAAAATCGTCTGCCGCTGGGCTCCGTCCAAAGTATTGGGTACATGGAACTCTCACCAAATATCCATCCGTATGATGATTCGAGGCGTCCGTCGCCGTTGTCGTTGACTTCGGCTTTTCGTACGTATGTCATCCTCCCACTTCCACCTTTTTCATTGCCAATATCATTCTGCATTGCCAGGCGCAGGCAGGCCAGACAACAGCTCGGCCCAGGCTCTGCCTTTCTTTCTCAGTCGTGCGTCTCGCCGCCCACTTGACGCTTGACGGAGCTAGCGCATACTTGAACGCAGGGCAAATGAAAGAGACGCCGTAAATGAAGTTGCTTGTCGTGGCCGTAACCTTGTCGCGCCGCAAAGGCAACCTAGAAAAGGCACCCGTGAAGACGGTCGGTCGTCCTCCAAAGATGGCCTTCGAAGTTAGCTCCGTCCACCATGAACCACCCTTGTCCTCATGCGCTCCCCACCACCAACACCACCACCACCACAACACCACGGCCGCCGCAATTCTACCGCAGGTAGTTCAACACCGTCAATCCTCCAAAACCCGGGCAGGCTCCTCGTCATGACCACCACCATCGTCGCCATCGCCGCCAACGATCCATTCTTTTCTCGTCCCATCATCCCGCTGTGTCCCATCCCGCCCCCGTCCACACACTACACTCCATCCTTCGTTGTCGCATCCCCACACAAAACTCTCTCGGCCCTTGGTCTCTTTTAGCACGTTACCCTGCCGAGCTAACATTACGAACGCCCATCCCCTACCGATGCAGACTGGACTGTCGCTGTCCAGGGCCAGACACGGCATGCTAGTGCGCCGTAAGCCGTAATACCGAGCTCACTTTGACTCGAGCGTCTGTCCCAAGTCCCCATACGCTACCACATAATTAATGAAGCAAGCGGGAAAAAGGACGCTGCGCTGCACATCCGGTATGGAGCCTGCGTATCGAGTACCCTCCATACTCCTGGATCTGGACCTGGACTTTGCGTCACCCGTGACCCGGACATGACCCGTCGCTCAAAGCTTTTTGATTCGCCCGCTCGTGTCCTCTTTTTTTTGCAGGCGGGTCTTCGTCCGCCGACGCCGCCGCCGCCAATTCCTCGCTTACCGATTCAGGAACGCAGGTGGGCGGGCGTCTTTGGCAGCTCCGTGGTGGTCATGGTCTTGTCCTTGGTTCGGTTCAAGTTCATCATCTTGTCGACTCTAATGGATCATTGTGCTCTTCGTGCTGCCTCCAGGACGAAAAGGAACCTCCGATGGACCACTCTGCCACCCTCTTTAGCGGGCGTCTCGTCCTCATGTGCAGCGCCCCATCGTTGTTCTACCGAGGATTCCCTGATGATATGTGAAAGAAAAAAAAAAGTCTGTACCAAGTCCCCACTGGTGTCTGTGAATCGCATGTTGCGACTTGTGACCGCCAAAAAGTCACGCGCAACCAACAAGGCTACGGATATGTGCGGTACTTGCCGTCGATTGGTGAGCATGAGCAGAGCATTAGCACACCTTACCCTTCAATATTCGACCCTCAAGCACAAGACCCAAAGATATCTCTAGACCCCAGGCCCAGGGTGCGTTGCGGAAGCGTCGCTCATTCAGGCATAGCGCCCCGAGTTGTTGGCCTGATATCTCGACACCTTGGCAATTCGTACTGTCTCAACCACCAACACACCCTTATGAAGAGAGGCGGCTGGCTGGCTTGCCTGCGTCCAAGTCAGTTAGAAATACGTACGACATCCTCACGATCATTTGCCTTGCAATACGTATCAAGTAGGTGTCAAAGGTTCGCACCAGGTCAGACGGATGAGCGCCGCAACGCAACGCCCACACCTCATATCAGGTGGACGACCACTACGCTGACAGGGAAGTCGTTCCGAGGTAACTGAACTCGACCGGCGTAGGGAGGTCAGTGAAAGTGTGCAGCGTCTTCGTAATTCCGCCCGGCAAAGTACCTCTCGGTTTCCGTAAGTTTCGGCATGTTTGCCATGCCATGTCTCCCTTACGTTGACCTGTCGAAAGGCCGGCGAGGGGAAAGCGGTCCAAGACTCTCAAAGTGCCAGAACGAATATATCCGTATCCGTACCCCACTGCCATAGCACAAGGCATATGCAATTGCATTAGATTCGCGGCCGAGACAGCGGACCAATCCAGTTCAGGCTGGCTCCATCCATTTCACCAACCAATCAGCAGTACAAACTGGTCCAATCCAGATTTCAGCCAAGCCAGGAAAAAGCGAAGCTCCTAAACCAACAGACCATGAGAGGCACAGTGCGCCGTGCCACCTCGCAAACCGCATCAGAAACACGGCGGCTGACGGCACTGGACTGTCGTCTGGCCTGCTCGAGCCTGTCTCGCTGGCGGTGGGGGTGAGTAGGACAGAGAGAGACTGAGTTTCTGAAGTTCTAAACAACAGTGTGCCCTGTTGGTGCCATTCCCTACTGCGACACCTTCCGCCCATGTACTCTCCGGTGTATCTGCATCGGTGCAGTTTGTAGCATGCCATCAATTGTAATTGCCAAAGAGGCCAAGGTGAGGCCAGGCCGAGAGATGTGAGTCCATGTCATAATTTCCCGAGAGTACTGTCGGCGATGGCGTGTCGGCCAAAATCTCTATCCGTGAAGTGCTTTTGAAGGTGTGCTGACG
Organism: Colletotrichum theobromicola; assembly: GCA_014705045.1. Classification (NCBI taxonomy): domain Eukaryota; kingdom Fungi; phylum Ascomycota; class Sordariomycetes; order Glomerellales; family Glomerellaceae; genus Colletotrichum; species Colletotrichum theobromicola. Next base: position 139,968 of record JABGLZ010000694.1, on the reverse strand, counting down.
CTTCTGCACACAGAACTGGGGCGAGCAGTCCAAGCACCTCTCTTACTGTCTCCTCAGGGGATGAGACTCCCGCGCTGGGGGAAATAAACAGTACTAAGTAAAGTTAGTACTGGTAGGCGCAGCCCGACAAGGACCCCTTCTAAAATTTGTGCAGGTCGATACCCTGGTAGCCAAATCGATATTGCCGCCGCGGCTTCTGTGACGGATACGCTGTTCGCGACCACGACTGGGCCAGGGTTTGCCCAGGTCACCATCGGCCCATCCACCACCTCGGTTGCAAAGCCGTAGAAAAGAAATTGAGAAGAGAGAAAGATAAAATAAGGTAGACGTGCAAAGCGTCCAAGACCAGGGAGTCTTGTGGCTAGACGACACATATGGCTTCTGTTTGCTAGCCTCTCGCTCGAAATAGAAAGGGGGAAATGCGGGCGATAGGCGACGGTAATGGCATTCGTACAGGACAGGGCTCAGCGGTTGGTCCGTCGGAGTATATGCTATTCTCGCCTTGCTTCGCCGCCGTTCTAATAATTCTGCAAATCAGCGTCGAGGGCAACCAACGTACCTCAACCTTTCCCCATTTCATAATCATAACCAAAGAAATCGTCGAGTTCAAAAGCAAAACTTGATCCTTGGAGCAGGGGTCAATCTATGACAATCGACCCAGGTATACTGCGTATCTGAGGGTCGGAGCAACAATGGGCATGGACTGCTTCACTAAGTGACGATCCAGACGGGCCTTGCTCGGCTTGTTGGCAAGGCTGTAAACGAGCAGAGACCCAACCCGTGCCATGACTTGGTGATTTTTCCCCCTTCGGCTTGGCTGATACACCCTCCTTTCTCGCTGCATTAGGCCGGGACCATCGCTGGGCTGGCTCATCATTGGAGCATGGCGCCACGACGGCGAGTATCCGAAGAGCCTGCGGAACTGTGGGAGACGGAAAATTGAGAGTTTCCATGTCCCCGTCTGGACCACCAACTGCGTTTGCGTCCCCCAATGAAACCGTGGCTTTGGACTCGCAATATCAAATTGCGGCGGCACCTTTTTGCGTATGACGATGCATGAGCGACCAAAAATGCAGAAACACTGCTCAAGGCCACAGGACCGCCGGCACGTCATGCACAGGCCTGTCTTTGTCCATCAATATCAGACTCGTCTCTGCCTGGCACACCGTCATCCCTCTCTGCGGTCTGGCCACTGCGCTTTCATGTTGGTGGCCAGTAGCCAGTCACAAGCCAGACTCGGGTGAGGAGGTGCCGTCCCGCCTGAGGAAATAGCAGCTTCTCTTACTGGCGATGAGGGGGGGGTGAGTGGCATCTCGTTTCGACAGGGTATTCGGCCATGAGAGCCACGGAGACAGCTCCAAAGATCGGTATCACAGCGTCATGGACGCCGACCGTGCCGGCCGAAAGGCTGGGTTGCGCAGGACCTCCCTCCGCTGCCACTTGATGGTGACTACGTACAGCGGAAAGCAGGATCCCCAGCCAGTCATTAAAATCCCTGCAACTTCAAGCAACCCTGTATCGACGCAAAACACCATCAGCGACACGCGAGAGGAGGGTGTCTTACCCGCGTCTCCCCTGCTAGTAAGCCCGTGGGACAAGTGGTTGCATTTCCAATGAAATCTGAGCCATAGGGCCCCAGACATGTCATGTTGGAAACGGGGTTGCTCAGCAGGACAGGGAAACACCCACGAAGAGCTATACAAACATTTGTCGTCTCCTGTCGTCCAGTCAGCGGGGGCAATAGAATAGGAACAAGCAGTGTGTTGTTGACTGGGGCTAACGAATCAAGAAACTAGTACAAATATTGCAAGTAACTGAGGGATGATCGTAATGGTGCAGCACGGGTATGTACCATCGCCGTGACAGCCTTGACCGACTTGGCCGACTTGAATTTATCCAATTGTGCACCAGCTAGTTGATGATAGGTAAATATGCCAATGAGCATTGCAGCGGCCAGCAGCAAGGCACGGAAGCGATTCCACGGTAGCCCTCTGCTACAACAGCGAGCGTGACATTGGTGTTAGTTGCACTTTACCAGAGTGAAAGCCGGTAGGTTGGATAGCCCGGTGTCGGATTTAATGCACAGCAGGCGGCTTAAACAGTCGCTATTCACCGTGGGTAGCTCATTTGAATGCTGGTGTCCTTTTGCGTGATTGACGTCGGCTTTCTTTTTCTTGATGAAGCCGTCGAAGTATTCCGGAGCAAGTGTTTCCATTCTACAGGGTTGGCTTGCACGAGTGTTTGTGACGAGCTGCTGCCGCCTTCATCAATTTTAGTTTAGCGGCCGCCAATTGACATTGATGGGTTGGCGCACCAGTGACGACGATGGTTAGCTATGAATAATAATACCTCACCTCCTGAAGGTTGGAATGCAACCATCGCGATGGGGAAGACACGAAGCAGACAGACGCAAAGCCTGGGACCAGGAGTCTCCAAGCCTGCCAGACTTCATCAGCACCGTAAACCAGGGAGTCAGCGCCCACGCAAATTATGGGGGTATTTTTGAATACCGGAGCTGCAGGATCGGTCGGTCTGCTTGGCGGCTTTCGTACAAAATCGAGGGCCTGAGTCCTGGTTTCTGAGAACTTTGACGGAAACAGTACCGTCGAAGGTAGGTAGGTAAGCAGTTTAAGGGGCGTGAACGTATGCCAAAGCGTTCTGCTCCTCTTGCGCCAGGGTAAGGAGACCTGCGAGGAGAAAGATTCCCCATGGAATTGGACAGGGAGTGGCCCAAGCCACATCTCCAATGTTGTCCAAGGGCAACCTCGTTGACATGCGACTCGGTCAATTATCGAACAGCAAGCACGTCTCCAGCGGGATAGGCTCATGCTGTCGCTCGACCCCGGCTTCACGGTTCATAGCTCGTGTAGCTTGTGTCCCTAGGTCACTCGGTTGTGAGCAATGCGTTGATGGCACACAACACCCGTCAACGTATCAATCAGTATTGCCTGAGTTCGTTGTCCTCAGCAGATTGGGGGCCCTCGGCGCAGTATTTGGCTGTCTGCGGCGGTGGCTTGTGGCGCGTCTAGCTCGCAATGCTGGTGCTGGCAATGCACGGTTGATCGGTAACACTTCTTTATATGACCACGCCATGAGCGTGTCACTGAGAGTATCCCACCCAGTCTTGCTGTTGCAGCCGGGGTTAGTTAGCACACGAAATCCAATTCCCTTGTCAAGCCACCCAACCCCCGTTTTGCGAGCATTCTCGCGCGCCTCACGGGACGTCAATGTGACATGCACTTGATCCGTCTCCTTCGTGCAATTAGCAGCCGGGCGTGATGGGTATCAACATTATTTAATGGCGTGGGACAGATACGAGAGCTTGCCTATGTCAATGCATGGCTTGAAAATCGCGCTCGCATATCTGGAAATATCAGTCGGACAATTGCGAAAGACAAGCTCACCAGCGTTGAGAAGCTGCTGAGTTGACTGATGGTCTGCCAACAATGTTTCTGAAGCCCGGCCAAGGGAGGCAAAGCGGTCAATGCTGAATAATTGAAAAAAAACCCTTCCGAAGACATGCTCCTTAAGCAAGTTCGGTAGACTAGGTTGCATTTGCAAGATGTCGACCTATGGGTTGACATAAGCTATCCCAACAGCGGTGTCTGGGATGGTGTTTTGAAGATATCACTCAACCAGGTTCAAGATTCCTTCGAGAAGTGGGTTCAGAGAACGGATTGTGCACCTCTGGGCAAAGCGGCATGACAGCCATCGTGGTTGCTCAGCTTCCGTCGGATTCTAAGCTGCCTCGAGGCGGTAATGCGCTATTATTGTTGCATTGTGCCATGGACTCAAATTCTTCTCAACCACAAAGCAGGATCGGTAATCCCTTCGAGATCTGACCGGCATGAGACGATGATTGTCGAGCGTCCACAGCGGGAGCAAATTGCCAATGCAAATCGAATCTGAGTGAGGGCGTTGTGGCAAAGAAACGCAGTGCTGTAGCCAGGACTCGGTACTAAGAGGTATGCAATGGTTGGCACCCCGATGGCCGGTGATTGGACGGCATCCTGGCGTCAATCGCGCAGTAGAAAGTTCTTTCAAAAAGGAGGGGGGCGTGTTTGAAGCATCGAGGATGTTGGTGGGTGCTTCGCTGCCCATATGTCCCAAAATCCCACTGGCTGTAGATATCTGAGTCGTCATGTCCCATCCAATCAACATGGCTTTCGTACTTGACAGTCCACGCAAACAATCGGCCGGTCCAACGGTGCGTGTGTGCAGGGAAGGATTGCAAATGGCCGCCGGAGGGGAGGGTCGGCCATGGACCAGGGACTGGACTCGGGCCCGCCCCCGTCTGTTCCGCCGTCGAGGCCGAGGCTCCATAATTTGTGAACGCTGAGATGGCCGACTTGGCATCGCCATTCCAACCTGGAATCGGGGGGCTTCCGAAAGAGTTGTCGAAGAAATTGCGCAGCAATGTGTTTCCTAGCCTGGCAGGGTTCCGTCTGATATACCGCCGTATCGTCACAAGACCGGGGTGGTGCATTTTTTTGTGATGAGAGCCCGAGAACGACGAAATGGGTCTGGATTAGCCCTCGACATCGGCGCTCCTGGCAGTACAAATCACCAAAGAGGCGAGCGGGAATGGCCTGGCTGAGGCTTGATCGCGCGCTGAGCAGGCCACGATCTGGCCATGGTCCACAAGGCAAGTCCTGAGTTCAAACACAGCTGATAGCCTGAAAAGATCCGCAGATACCCTACCTCAAGGGCCAGAGGCGCAGTGTGCCTGTACGACATAGGACAACGGCAGCAGCGGGTGTGTGCCTAATTGTTGTACCTTGCCATTCGCTGCGGGCTCTTGCTAACGGAGGGAGACAAGATGTCTTTTTGCCTCGGAAGTCATTGACTTCGCCAAGGTCAGACGCCCTTGGCCCTATGTAGTGTATAATGAACTGAGACTCGTGTACTTTGTGTATTATTTCGCGGAGGTAGAGGGGTCAAATAGCGAGCGCCCTGATCGCGCCTCTGGCTCGGAAGTAGCATGCTTTATCCGAGGAACGAGGTATTGATGGTTTCTGTGATATAGCTCCATGCGTCTCGCCGCAAGACCCAGCTGCTCATCGAGTCCTTGACTCAAGGACAGGCAGTATGTAGCAGCATAAATTCAACTGGTTGGTGGGACGGATAGTAAATGAGCGGCGTTGAGGAGTTCTGTCTAGACGGTATGTAGTCCGACCTGAGGCATGCAACCAGGGCTTCCGAGGGGGTTGCGTTCTGAGAAAAATGCCATACAGTGTCCATTTCAAGCCTCTGGTTAGGTGGTGGAATTTGGCGTGTCGCGATTGGGAGCGGACAGCCGTACGCGGTAGGTTAAGTGCCATAGAGGGACGGCCTGCCTGGTGGTGCGATTTTAGGTTGCAATATTTTCCAGTTTTTGCAGGCTCCCCGAGCATCCTCGAGCCAGGGGTTGAGCTCCCACAATGCTGACAACTGCAGCAATGCCGCTTCTTAGCTTGCCGCTTCCTCCAGGTAGGAGTAAAAGCTGTGGCTTATGTCTTGAACTCGGGAGTTGCGCAGCCGGACAGATAGCAGACTTGGACCTCCGACAAACCGACAAGCATGTACATGCTTGACAGGGACACCTGCAGCAAGTGCATTTGTGGAGGGCCCTTACTTTGCAACAAGCATCGCGATGGTCACGATAGTGCGCGGCCCAGAACGGTTCTGTACAGTGCAGGAAGACAAGTGACCGAGTTCCCAGGTTGAAACCAACCCTGAACAGCGATCGCCAGCGGCTTATCTAGCTCCATTCCTCCTGTTAGGCGCTGACAGGACGGCAAAAAGGGTGTCCAAGACCCAGGCTGGCCATTTAAGGTCGTAAAACATGTCGTGCGGTGTATCGACGGAATGGTGGAGATTGAGGAGGTGAGGGGAAAGGTCGAGACGACGATTGATGTCCAAAGTAGATTGCCGTGGGGGATCAAGGTTGGGTGTTTTGTCCGTGACTCCTTGAATGCTTGGGGCCGTTTCCCTGGCTGAAGCAGGCATGAACAGGCTCAGGGAAGGGAGCTTTTCGTAGTTGAGGTGGTGCTGATACTGGTGCGTCATGTGTAAGACACAGGGCTGGCAGTTGCATGGCATGAGGAAGGAAAAGTAACGAAGGTTGTTGGTGCCGTCGAGCCTTTTGGTAGGAAACACTGGCGGTGCGGCACGAGTGTTGGCGAGGCCGCAGGGGCGGGCAAGGTAGCGTATCCGTACCTAATTCGTAGCGAGCGGCGGTTCGGATAGTCTCCGCCAGAGAGTGAGGGACGGATCGGCAGCAGACACGGGATATTGGGCGTCGACAGCCACCGTGTCTGATGAAGTACGAATAGTTGGTCCTTGTCCCTGAGAGAACAAGGTTGCAAACAAGGACGCCAGGGCCTGGTGATCAGATGGCCTGCTGACCGATGGGCAAAATGAAGGGCGAATGTCGGCCCAAGAAGACGCGTGGAAGCGCTGGAAGTGGCAGCTGCGTGGAGATTCGGGGAGGGGACAGCGGTCATGGTTGCATGGCGGCAGCTTGATTTTGCTGGTGGGAGAGGCGGTGTTGTGTTGCAGGCAAGCAAGGTTCGGTTCTGTTCTTAGTGGCTTCAGTAGGATTTGCATTTGGATTTGCGTTTGGCTTCTTCTGTGCAGCGGGTCGACTTCGTAAAACATTCTGGCTGGGCCTGGTGATCGCCCTGGTACTTCAAAGATTGAGGTCGAGGAGGTTGAGGTTGAGGTTGAGGTGGAAGTCGAAGATGCTGGTCCACGGTAAGGTGCTTAGGTGCCTAGGTGCCTAGGTGCCTACCTACCTAGGCAGGACGCAGGCAGGTAGGTGCCTTCCCCTGGCTGTGTGGTTGTCTCTTTCTTTCCTTCCTCACCTACCTACTTGCCATCCACGCATCCTTCCTGCCTTTGGTAACACTCGCACTGTATGCGCAAGGTGAGGTAAGTACGGAGGCCAAGGTACAACATACAGCAAGGTACAGAAATAAGCAGACCAAGCAACCCTAATAGACAACCCAAGAGGTGGGTAAGTACGGAGGTGGCCTGCTTCTTTCCCCCGTCTGCCATGATGCATCACGTAAGACGGGCAACATCCATCTTTCCGTTTTCATCGGAGGGGACGGAATCCGAAACGGACTGGACGCCATCAGCCATCACACCTGCAGTTGCCCACACATGGATTTTCAGTCATCACCAAACCAAGGCAACCTAACCCAGGCCAAGCCATCCGCATCCATTCCCATTTCCACACCTCCATCAGGTCCTTGTCGCCCTCGTCAACCACCACCAACACCACCCGTTACAACAAAGCTAGGCTCCGGAACCCATGTCCGTTTCGCATGCCGGCCCGGAGCGAACAGCAAGCTTGCTTGTCCACCCAACACACACAAAGATCACGCTGGACTTACTCTGCGATGCTTTCGCACGAGCTGCACATTGCAACGCCCAACGCAACTACCAAACACAGAATCCATACCGGCTTATGACTGTGCTTTGGTTGTATGCCCTGCCGCCATCCAAGAATCCCGTCACGGACCAGCTCGCCTAAAGTACGAACGGACGGGACGGAGACCTGTTCGATTGCCACTCCATCTCCAACTTGGGGCGTGTCGTGTCTCGTGTCCACGACTTCTCTGCCTCAATTAGAGTCGCCAGTGGTCCCTACTTACAAGCCTTGGACAAGAAATAGGGGACACTTCAAAGCCTTGCCTGCCTCTTCCTGCCTGCTGCAGCGCCTTAGGCTGCGCCGTGCCGTCGCTTCACGACCTCGTCATAGTCTTCCATGGTTATCCGTACCTATCTATTACTCCCCAAACCCCCTCGATGCGCCATCCTTCAACCCCTCCTCCATCGTGGGCTCGGACGCTTTCTGGATCTGGATCCGTCCAACCAACGACTATGGAGAACCACCACCACCACCACCACCTCTACTTGTTCCCCTAGGCTCCAGCTGCATGGGACGGAGTCAGTCGCCTCAGTCATCATCATCGCTCCCCTGCGCCCTCTCTGCGCTTACGACCCGCCGATCTCCAAGACCAACTTCCGTGCATACACTCAGCTACCACCGAAATCCACCGCTCTCGCCCGGTTTCAAGCACCGCCATTTGATGTCCAAATTCGACGTGATTAACCTTCAGTCTGGCATCACATCTCGGCTTGTCAGACGCGTCTGTTTCTTTCACCGATGCAATTGTGTACAGTTCATCCGCTGCCCTCTGTGCAACCCAGCCGGGGGCGCTGTCTTTCGCATCGAAGAGCCATATTGAATGTCTAAGTAGCATGCCGTGTATCACCGGCCAGCCGATGCCCTCACCCTGAGTATACCATCTGCCGCCGACGAAGTACGATAACACTGCAGCCGAGTTACGACGGTTTCCCCAACTTTCGCTCGTTGCATTGTGGATTAACATGCCGGTGCACCCAAGCCGCATAGCGAATTGCATTGTGGACGCTGAGTGCCACCCGCGTTCAGTGAAAGAGATTCCGGTATTCCTCGGAGACACACCGTCAACGCAGCGCAACTTGAGGCCAACCTGAGCGCAGACGCCAAGCTGACACTTTACGCTCATGGCCTGACTCGGGACCGCCAGCATAGCTCAACAGATACCACCATCGAGACACGACAAGTATACTTTCACAGTGTCCGCCAAGAGCGTCTATTTGATTCTGGCTCGAGTGGCTCGATTCAACGCACAGCGACGAAAAACACAGCCAGGCTAGTCTGGATAGCGCCTTAATCGTCTGGTCTTTTTTGACCCCATCCTTGCTCCCCGCTCGCTCCCGCCCCGGGGGCAGGACGGGTGACGGCAAAAGTGATCAAGGAGGGGGTCCCAAGTACCAACTGTCTCGCCTGACGCGCAATAGCGAACGCTGAAAATCTGACTCCTCGCGTCTGATACACCGAGGCACCGGTCGGTCCATCTGGCACTACCGCTGTATCACCGGGAGTGTGCAATGCTACTTACTTGGAAACTCCGCAATCGCAGTTCACTGCCTCGTCGTCAAATGACGCCTGGTCCGGGAAGCCTTGTGCTACATGTCCGACGTGCTTTTTGGTTCATCAGTTATGATCTCGATTCCCAGTCTATTGGTGCCTTTGTCGGTTCGTGCTTGGTGCCAAGTTGGTTTACCACAGCTCGGATTCGTCTCAGCTGCCCAGTCACATTTGTTTGATACGTTCGACACGCCGGACATACCGGTGTCAGAAGAGCTGACAGCCTTGGGTTGGCGGAGAGAGCTGAAGACCACCTCTTCTCGGCACAGTAAAAATCTGCTGAGCCGGAGAAGGGAAACTCCACCATCGACGTCTTTGCAGTACGCTTCCCTGCGAACTGTCCGTTGTATTATCCGACGACGAAGACAACGACGGTCTTGCAGCTACCGGCGACAATGGCGCCCGTCCGCTTCGCTGGCCCTTTTTGATCGGATGACTCGCATCGTCCTCCACCCCCGGGACGCCCGTCTTCATTCAGCCGTTTGCCCACGCTTGGTACCTAGGGAGGCATTGGCCATTGTGTAGGACGGCCCCTATCATTCCGGGCGGATGGTCCTCAAGGGGCCAACGCGGCCATTCTTTGCCTCTCCAGGTTCTGGGTTCAGGTTCCAGGATTTGAACATCAACGGGTCACCGACCGTCAATCATCAGTCATCTCGCAGTGGACCAACTCTGATGCTCTATCCATAGTGCAGCCCGCGGAGCAAAGCCTCAGAAGTAGCAGCACCAGCAGCGGCGGCGGTGGCAGCAAACGCCGTCGCTAGATTGATGCCACGAGCGGTTTAGCCTCTTCACGCCGCATACGAGGCCAGCTCCCCCCGGTACCTGGCTTTTACAATCTATTCGTGCAAGGAACGCAGAAATAGACAGTGATATGGTGGCTTATGAGGAGAGGGTTTTACAGGCACACATTTCGAACTTCCTTACTTCGGTTGGCTCACCTCGCTGCCCACTGATCGCTGCTGCACCGCCTGGGGAGGAAGTTGACGCCCGCGCACTCCTTTTCTTCTCGATGCCCACGTTGTCTTGGCTAACCTTCATCCCCAGCACGCCGGAGGCAGCGTCCAGCCGTCCAGATGATTGCACCTTGTCTCTACGAAAGGTGGTGAGGCTGGGCTTTGTTCTCCCTCGCTGGTCAGAAGCCACAGGATTAGAGAGTCATTGGCACTGTTCGTGGTCTATCGCCGCTGCTGTACCCTTCCCCGGAACTTGGCCCCGCGCTGATCCGACTATCCGCACACCTTATGTCCGTGGGACCCGCCTGCCCGCTGCCGACGACCATGGGCGAGTGAGACGACGCTCCTCCGGCCGGCGGTCCGCAGTCCGCGGGTTCTGTTGGTTGTTGGTGTCGTCTCACCGAAATCGAACAAACTTCAGGTGGCCCCCGATCTGTAAGTGTCGCGTCGGGGTCGGAATGATATGTGCGCCACCGAGCTCAACCTCGACAAGCCGGGGTTTTCGCTGTGCTGTGAGTTGAGGCTTTGGTGCCGTTGTGTCTTCTCCTGATGTTCTTCGGGTTTCTGGCGGAGAACCCACACTGTCTTTGATGAAGACCGGGCGGTGTCGTAGACGTATATTGCTTTTTGGCGGTCTTGCCTGGGCGTTGCGCGCACATCGGCAACTGCGGCCTCGGCCTGGGGTCTGTGATGAGGAAGTAGGGACTAGAGACCTCGCACACTAGGTCTCATCGTCGTTTCTATGGTGATTTCTTTTTGGTCATGACCAATGGGGTTTTGCTTTCTTTTTTTGGGGGGGGATATTATATGACCGATGATAATGGGCAGTGGATGATGTGCTGGGTCGTGTGGACCAGCAAGAGCGTTGTCATGGCTGGCTGTTGACACCATTCGAGCATTGCTGCGCAGCCTAGAGCGTCACAGTCTATGATGGCTTCCTAGACTCTAGAGATGGTTGATCCATCATTATTCTTATGGGCACTGTAGTTGCAAGAAAGGTCGCTCAAGGTAACCCCGCAGACTGCGTTGGGTATTCATCATTTCGCTCAGAGAGGCACTTCAATGATGACTTACTTTGGCCTGTATGCAATCATGCCTGATGCTACCTGAGTGGGTATTCCTGGTGAAATGCCAACAGAGATTTGGCTTGTGCGAATCCTCTCAAGGAGAAATGCGTAAATGATGATAAATGCTGGTAGCAAATGGACAGTATGTTCTTCAGAAACCGACACTTCGACCAGCCACGGACTTTCTGTCAAGACCCCATGGATACAAATAGTACGGGAAAACATAGATTATGATGTCCGGGATGCGAGTGACAGCGACGACATGAAGTTGAAATCATGTGATTCAATAAGTCTTGCATGTTTTCAATGTGTTATGAAGTCGGTTCTCCTAGAATCCAGCTGGCACGTTCTTATACCTGGTGTCTTTTATAACATTGTAATGGCGGCGAGGGCTTTGCTGCCTTGTTTTTGACATGAACGATGAGACAGAGACCGAGTTCTTGTTTGTAACCATGTGACGGACAGAATAGTCCGTGAAGGAGGTCCGATTTCCAAACAACGTCACGGAGGCAACTATCAATAGGCACATAATGTCAATCAACCCCCAGACACTAGTAAATTGAGAAACATTACTATCGTATATCATCGAGTCTGGTCTCAGCTACGTATCAGACAACTTGGGTTCGGATTCGAGGGGCTGGTGCCTTGATGAACACGGTCATCTATGTCGTCTCGAAGGTGGCTCCCCAGTCCAAACCACCTTTGCAGTTGCCAATGGCACAGGTAGATGTCCAAGTGGCGGCATGAACGACACTGGTCCCCAGAATGAACCTTGTAAACTGTCTCGGAAGCAATGAGCTTGTCTTCAAGTTCGATCACCGCATCGACACTACTACTTTCGTATTCCATCTCCTTTCCAGTGACTAACAAATAAGTTGGTTTGAAATGTGTTGAACCCCCTCAGCTTACGTGCTAGGTCTGTATATCTGATGATGTTTGATTCCGGTATGTCTACTGTGAGACGACCTTTTGTTGTCAAGGTAGTTTAAGTTCACGCCATTCGTGGTCAGCTCCTCCAGGTGAAGAATGCCTAGAGCAGCGGGCATTGAATCGTGAGATACCATTCGCCAGGACTTTATGCTTCATCAAGTCACTGGTAACCAGCCAAAGTCAGGTGATTAGAATGACCTCTTTCTCCCACCTATGTCCCGCGATCCATCGCAGAGGTTGCGCTTCGGAGGCGCACTGGCTAATACGGCACTGCAACCAACCTGTTGGGTCTATCTCATCTATAGTCTTCGGAAACAGCTTTCCTGGCAGATATGTATCATGCCAGGGGAGAACTTAGTCCTCCATCTTTCATCGACACCATCGACACCATCGACACCGAGAAAGTTCAACATCTCAAGCTTGATACATAGCAGACTATCCGCAATCATGACAAGATATCCCCTCAAAAAGATAGCCGCAGCTGCGGTCCCCGACCCCTTCCCGTCGTCTTCTCGGCCACAAACCGCTGAGGGTATTGAGTTGGTTGACATGTCCGCACCCAACGAGGATATGATCTCAATTTTCAAGGCCGTTGAGGCACCTCGCTCCACATTTACCCTCGACAAGACGAGATTCTACCTCCCCGAGGGCCCGCTGGCCAACGACTCCTTCTGGGTGCCGCTCCCCGACGGCGAGCGCGGCACCGTAGACCGCCACGGGCCCCGCCTGGTCGACACCGAGCCCAAAGTCAAGATTAAGAAGCGGGCGAGGGGCTTGTCGTACCGCGGCGGCTCCTGGATCGTCGACATCGACCTCGAGCGGCCCCGGGGCTTCGTCGCGCACGGCGTCATGGCGGAGCAGTGCGTCGTCCGCAGGATGCAGACGGTTTGCCGCGCCGCGTCCCAGAGACTCGCCACGAGCATGGGCAGAATGTTGTGGCAACGGGTCCAGGGCGGCGGCGGCGTGGACAGACTCACGAACCCGGACATCGCGGACTGCCTGGCCCGCACGGCAGAGTCGCTGTTTGAGTTTACGGATTTCACGGGGCGCTTCATCGAGGCGACGAGAAGAGGGCACGCGAGGGGAGAGGTGTCTCCTTTGTTCAGGGGGGTGTTGAAGTTGCTGGGCATCGTGGAGTGGCACCGCGTCCACCGGGCCGTCAACGCGGTGCAGGTTCTCCAGAGGTCGTTTAAGGGACTCAGCGGGCGCACTGTCACGGGCGAGGAGAAGATGGCCCAGTGTGCCGCGCAGAACTGCAAGGGGACGTATATGCTCGGCATGATGGGCTGGCGTCTCGCGTCGGACTTGATAGGAACGCAAAAGGGCGCGTTGTCAGAAGCTCTACACTCGTTACATATTCTCAGCACGACGGACTGGATGGGTTTTGGGGTAAAGGAGGTTGAGGCAAGGATGGCTGAGAAGAACACCCCGGTGTGTATGGTCAAAGACAACTTCTTCTGCGCGTGGACTTTTGGGATGGCTGTGCGGTTTCTCACGCATCAGAACCTGGAGTGCTTGTGGAGTGGCGAAGAGCTCGCGAACTGTCCAGGCCCGTGGCGGTTTGAGGGGCGCATCCACGCGTCACATCTCGTGATGTTGAAGACTTTGCCCTGGGTCGAGTGCTTCACGGGACGGGAGCACACGAGGATACGATTCCGTCCTGTTGGTTGCAACGGATGCTATGATAAGTTTTATGAGGGCAAGAGGGAAGACGGGATGGAGAGTAAGAAAGGCAGGGTCAAGAAGCCAACCGGAAGGAGAACTTGGTGATGCATAGGCGCTTTGAGAGTGCTTCGAGGTCGAGCGGAGGTCGACTCCAAGTCTATGCGGCTCTGTATGCGTGAGGCCAGCATTATTAGTCGTATTCCTACCCACCAGATAAACATGATAAACACTTCCTTCGATCTCTGAGCCGTAGCGCCGCTTATCTCCACTCGGTGGTTCAGAGAGATCGGAGCGTTGAATGACGTCCGAGCACCAGTGCCACGCCGTTGAAATACGGTAGTGAGGGTAATGTTCCTTTCGAACGACATTGAGGTGTTTGTTTGATCCCATTGACGTAGTTTATCGGCAAACGACTCAGCAAACAGTGAAGAAGACAGGAATGGAAAGCAAACTTCCCAGTCCCAGGATGGGAGCATGAGGAGAGTTTTGCGACTTGGGACGAAATCATGCGACGGTTGACTGGACGACTGCGGGGAGAGCTGTGCCCACGTCATTGACAGCGGGAGTTTGCTGTTCTCTGCATGGTTTTGCCGTTTCGAAAGCTTCTGCTGCGGAGACCCATCACATTTGGCGAACCGAACCATGAGCAATGTTGAGGCAAGCAATCAAGACCAGACTGAGGCTAAGGTCGTGGTGTTTGAGACTAGAAGAAAATGAACAAAAATACGGACGATATGAATACGAATAACGTCACGGCGTTAAGCAGAAACTGAGGTGCGACTGGATGCGACAGGTGGAAACAGCTGGACACGACAGTGACAGTCAACCGACGGACCGTGTTCAGGCGTTGGACGGGGCGACGGGGCCTCGTGTTCGAGCTAGCGGGGAAGATTTGCTGTCGCTAAATCAAAGTAGGCAGGGGTAACGGTGCTTGAATGGGCCAAATTGCCGAAACGGTGGAGATGGGAAAAAAACGAAGCGACGCTTTTATTGGATATTGGGGGCGGAAGGAGAAGTGTTGGCCAATGGAAGGAGCCACGACGGTCAGGGGGAAAGGGGGTTAAAAAAAAAAAGGAAGGAAAAGAAGGGAAAGCAGTAGGAGCGAGCTGGGCTGGACTCAGGAAGTGGCAGGAACTTCAAGGAAGGCGCTTCTTCCAGCAGGAATTCAATGGTGGGCATTGGTGGCCCTTGGCCTTGGTCTCTCTCTTCAGCTGCTGCCCCTGCCCCTTCCTTTTCTGCAGTCTGCACCTGCAGTCCTGCACCACCCGGTCCACCTTAACCAACCACCAAGAAAGGCAACCTGGCTACCTTGGCCAACCAGGAAGCCGCTACCTTTCCCTTACCTGCCGGCCCTCCACTGGAACATTGAGGTGAGGTGAACCACACGCTACGGACACCCGCCAGTGCCTGCCTTGATCTTGCTCCTGAGTGGGCTCTTTCCTCCCTTTTTCCACGGCAACGCTGCTCCAACGTCCCCCGTCAAGCGCCAGCTCCTCTGCTCGTCGGACAGCAACCGCACCCTCGCTGCCAACCACCCCGGGCACTCAAACCTCATCGAGCCTCATCTTGAATCGGTCGCTGCCCAGTCGTTCGTTCCCGCACTCTCGCTCCGACCATCGTCGCCGTCCAGTCGCCGTTGCCGTCATTTCAGGTCTCCATCTCCGACCGTCACCGTCACCGTTGCCATCCACCACCGATCGCTCTTGTCCCTGAATCAACGTCCCGCATTCTTCTCGTCCCCTTCCGTAGCCGTACGACGACTACGAACCGATACCCCGACGACATCGTTCATCCCTTGCCGTCCATCGAATATTCGTTTCCCCCCAATACGCGAACCCCCGCGCCATCGTCCCCTTCGTTCGCGACGACGCACTCCATCATCTCGAACCACTTCGCCCATCCATATCCCTCGCTACTGTCGCTTGGCTACCGCCAGCCCATCGTCGCTCGAGACTCCTTCGCTTCCCCCTGTCGAGGCGCCACGGGTCTCTTGACAAATCTTGACCTCACGCGCACCCAGCCGTCCGCGACCGACGACTTGATCGTCCTCACCTCGACTCAAACCCGTCGACGTCGCCGTACCACGGCCAGATAGCCCAACATGTCTGGCTTCGGCGACTTCACCAACATCTGCCACATGGCCCCGCTGCCATTGTGCGCATCCATCGGCCCCGTCACCTCCGTGACGAGCGGCGTCGGTATCGAGCCCGACTGCTATGCCCGCAATATCGAACTAGCAAACACCATCATTTTCGAGGGTGCTGCCAGTGCTATGCACATCGTCGCCCTTCTCATGACCGTTGTTATGATTCTGCACATTCGCGGCAAATTCACTGCTGTTGGTGAGTTATCTCTGAGGAGCTTGGCAACACCTCGCGACCAAAACCCCCGCTGACTTGATATCATAGGTCGCAAGGAGATTCTCACCTTCTTCTATCTCTACATGCTTCTTAGTTTCATCTCCCTCTGCCTCGACGCCGGTGTGGTCCCTCCCGGCTCGGCGCCGTACCCGTACTTCGTGTCAGTTCAAAACGGCTTGACATCGGCCCTCGTCACCTGCTTGTTGATCAACGGCTTTGTCGGATTCCAGCTCTACGAAGATGGCACCCCGCTTTCCATCTGGCTGCTCCGTGTATGCTGCGTCGTGGCCTTCGCCATTTGCTTCCTGGTTTCGCTTGCGACCTTCAAGTCTTGGGCTGGCCTTGGCCCCACCAACACCGTCGGCCTGTTCGTCGTCCTCTACCTGCTCAACGCCATTGAGCTTTTCGTCTACGTCGCCCTCCAGATTCTTCTTGTCGTTAGAACCCTGCAGGACCGCTGGCCGTTGGGTGACATTGCCTTTGGCGTCTTCTTCTTCGTTGTCGGCCAAGTCATTCTGTACGCCGTGAGCACGCAGATTTGCACCGCCATCAGCCACTACCTCGACGGCCTCTTCTTCGCTACGATCTGCAACCTCTTGGGCGTTATGATGGTCTACAAGTACTGGGACTCGATCACGCGAGAGGACCTCGAGTTCTCAGTTGGCACTAGGATGAATAACTGGGAGGTCAAGGAACTGCTGCCCGAGGAGGATCGCCGCGCGACTGTGTACGACGATCCGTATGGTCAGGCTAGCGGCTATGACCACTCGTACTCCCCGTCTCCGGCGAGACACTCGGGCCGATACTGATTGAGGGAAGTCAATGAAGATGATGGAGGGAACAGATGACGACAATTTCACTATAGCATTGGGTCGGATCGGCGTTTGGGAAAAACTGTCTTTCCAGGTCGGGTCGGTGCAGCACTCACGGCCGTTTTTTGAGTTTCAGCGCCCACAGGCGGCCGATGCGGGGCCGGTTGTGATGACAAGAGGAGGAGGGTTAATAACGTTACAGGTATTGATGCCAGCGGTTATCCATAGTACATAGTCTAATTCCATTGAGATATGAGAAACCTGCGGCGTTCCAAAATGTGCACTACGCCCGAATTATGACGGCGAAGATAAGTTTCCTACCTGGTTCATCTGGTCGACGAGATCGCATAACATGGCTAAGGTAGATGTACCAAGAACGGCAAGTTGATTCGAAGTATGGGTTCGGTCAGTGGGACATGATGAGAAATCGGTGCAGGACGCAGTATGTGTGGACAGAAGCAGTCATAGCAGGTAAGAGGGAGGATATTGATTTTAAGGTTTCAGATAGGATGGATTGAAATAGAAAGTCCAGTACATGGAGAAAGTAATGCTAAGGTTAGTTTTGAATATGGAGTCTCTTGCCATCAGCAAACCTTATTCAGCTGCTGAGAGAGCATGACACGAAGTTAACGAGACTCTCGGAATCAGCGACACGACACGACACGACAAGTTTGACTCTGCTTCCCCAGGTATTCGCCGAGTCGAACGCGGGACGGTTGCAAGGTAGTACTTGGTATTGTGCTGCGGAGAGCTCCGTGAGAAGAAGCCGACACTGCGGGCGGCGGGCGTTGCATCGGTGCCGTCCGGCAGTGCACTGAGGGTGAAGAGGAGGGACTGGAGGTGGAAGGTGTGGTGGAGGTTCGTTATCGGGAGCATCGGGATCTTGTTATCGAGATGCGCTAGTCTGAAGCTAAGGGGGTTTGCTCGCACTCTGCGTAAATCACGTGTACTAGGTGGCGAGTGCCTATCGATGGGACGGTCAAGACCCCCTAAAGCAGTTTGCGTTTGTAGCTTGGCGGGTATGATATGGAGCACTTAGTGCACTAAGTATGCCCCCCTAACAGCCGACGGGAGAAGGTAAGCAACCTAAGGGAATGAATGGGTGGCTTAGGAATACCTTACCTTATGGGAATAGCAGATGGACTAGGTGCAGTAACCGAAATTCTATCCCTGCCTACCTTACCTTACCTCCCTGGTTGGAAGTCAATGGACTTAGTATTTGCAGCAGTTTATGCGCTGCTGGTCCGAGCAGGACAATGTGACAAGCTTACCTTACTATAGTACCTCGTGTCAGGTCAGGTCAGGTCAGGTCAGGCAGCTCCCGTTACCTTCGCGCCTTGCGTTGCAAACTGCACGCAATCAACCTATTTAGCACCTTGCACATAACCTAAGCAATTAAACTCCACGCCCAGTATTCCAGAGGACAACGCTCCTATTGAACTCTGGCAGGCAAGGCGTGTAAGTTGGGAGCTTCTCAATGGAGGACAACAGGTTTGGGCCTGCAATATTGACAAGCACGACTATCTACCGATTAGCCCAGTACGGATACGTAAGTACGGTGCTGCAGTAGTTAGGATGAGATGGGATCGAGGAAGGTGAGATGATGTGGTTAGGTTGGGTCTGGTAAAAGGTACTTCACTCAATCTGGTGCGTTTGGCCGGTTGGGCTTTCCCTTTGTTGGATTTTTTTACACTCTGTCGTTTCCGATTTTTAATTATTTTCATCTCGTCATGTCTCTCGTCTGTGGGTGCATTTTCTTCCTTTCTTGCACCGCCCGCCAGTTCGTTCTGGCCGCTCTCTCTCTACGTCTCAATCTCACCCTTCTCTCTCCATCTCTCCTCTACGGCGTCTGCAGCAAGGTATTTCGTCGTCGCATGAGGGCAACCTGACTCCTTGAGCGCGTCAGGTATCCGACCTTATCGTATCCGGCCAGACTCGCTGAACTCCGCCGGCGTCCGCGTGCCGTCCCACAGTTGATAGCTTAGTGCTACCTCATCTTTGGAACCTCTTATTTCTCCCTTCCCCTTGGGTGTTTCCGTTACGAATTACCATACCTACCTACCTTACCCCAAGCAAGCAAGCATCAAGGGAGCCTGCCTAGGCGTTACAGGGCCTTGCTCATCTTGCGCGAGATCACGTGCAAACACGCGATATTCCGTCGCGAAGATTTGGCAGATCTGAGAGATTGATTGCTGGATTGCGCCAGCAGCCGAGCATCCGCATCGAGCAGGTCGCCCGCTCACGCCCGCCCGTCAACCTACAGATTCAATCATCCATCCATCGGCGCCAGCAACCGTCAAACGCTGTCTACTTGGAGGACTGGACGCGCATCCCCATTCCCATCCCTATTCCTATTCTGCCACTTAGGTTGCCCGCTGCATTGAAGGCCCCCACGGTCGCTCTTGTCTTTGCATTGCCGTCCTCCATTCAACAACCGTGCTCATCTCATCAATCACTCAGCCTGGACCAAGCAGCAGCAGCAGCAGCCAATTCATTTCGATAACCTGGGCTCCTGAAAGGAAAGACATTGAGGAGGTTTCCTTCGTGGTCATCCCCTGCACCTTTGCCTGCCACCCCAACCCAACCCAACCCGTCGTCTATCCATCTGCACGCTTCCAACTTCAGCGTACCTTCCGTACGTTACGAATACGCTCACTACCTACCTTACCTACCTACCCTGCCTTTAGTCGGCTCAATTTTCAACACCCGACTATCTTAGGTGCACTAGTGCCTTCCTGTCTATCCGTACTTTACCTTCCACTCACACCATACCTTAACGTACCATACCTCGTTACTACTCCTCCAACCCAACCTTACCTCCGCGCTACATCTGCAGCTGCAACTGCATTTCTTTCGCGCCAGTACTGACGCCGCTTGACGCATCGCCCACATTCCGGGCAATCCTATCTCTCGGCGAATCTCACCATATCAGACATTGTCGCCACAGACGTCGCGCCGTCTTCACGTCCCCCGTCCCCCGTCCCCGTCCCCGTTTCCCGTTGCCCTCCTCCTCGTTCCCGCTGCTTTCCCCCGTCCTGGAACTTGCCTAGGCAAGTATTCTTTGACGCTGGAAACCCGCATTTCGTGGCAGGGTACCGGAACCGCGCCCGACTCGAAGCGGATTGATCGACGCACGCGACATCTTCGGTTACTGTATCCCCGGAGCCGCCGCACTCTGATTCCTGCTCACAACCAAACCTCTCGTCTTAATGCGAAACTTCAACATTGCCAATACTGATCGCCCCTGCGAGCTGGAGTAGTCCATCTGCGAATTGTCTCGCCTGCTTCCGACAATTTTTCATAAACGACACGAGACCCTCTACTTTGGATGAACTGCACAGCCGTCCCGCCCCTCATCCGCATTTCACAAGTCTGAGCAGGGGCTCTCATCTCACACCTCCGTCCGCCACAGCGGCATCTTCACCATGCACTTCGACACGGGTGACGGCAGTGGTCCGTCCCGCCAAGATGAAGAGAACTATTGGCAGACCCTGCGGCTCGCTTACGAGGCTGAAGACGAGGAGCATAACAATGACTTCATGGGCAAGTCCGAGAGCTTTCGCTTGCGCCTAGGCGCTCTGACTATGGAAAAGAGGGAGCTTGAGAGGCGCATATCGGAGGTCAACCAGGCCATCACGAGGGAGCACGGCAATTTGGAGGAAGTCACCATCGGCTTTCAGAAGGCCCGTGAGAAGCTTCAAATGGACCGAGAAGCCAGAGTTCAACACATGCAGGCTTATTTCGCACAACACCGCCAAAGAGAGAACGAGAACCGCGCGAGGATCGCCGCTGCCGCCCTTGCTGCTCCCCGCCGCGATTCCGAGACTGTCCGCCTTGCACACACGGCCGACGTTGTGAACGGCAGCAAACCCAATGGTGTCAACGGTGTGACCACTAATGGAGACCAGCCCAGCAATAACGGCCTGCCGCCTGCCGTCAAACCGCCAGATCAGCCGGTGACAATGGTCATGGACGCTTCGGGCCAGCGAATCGGACCTGTTCACCGCATCCCCGTTCATGGAGCTGCGGGTGCGCTTCTCGACAAGAACCCCAAGCGAGCGGTGCAATTGCGTCCTGGTGTTATGTTCACTGAGCTGGACCTAAAACGAATCCATGAGGACAAGGACCTCTGGACTGCCGTTATGATTCAGGCCATTGGTGACCAGCAAACGGACGGAAGGCGATGCGCCGTATGCGTCCAAGGCGGAGGTCCCTTTTCAGACTGCACCATCGTGCAAGGACTTGGATCTTGCGCCAACTCTTACTGGGAGAGACGCAGGCAGGCCGATGGTCAAGCTGGAGACCAGGCGCCTACTACAATTGCACAACACGCCAAAGTCATCAGCGCCCGAGATGAGAGTTTCAACGGCACGGCTACGCCAATGTCTAGTCGACCTGTGTCTAGGGACAAGAGCACTGGCGAGGGATCGACTATCGCAGATGATACGGAGGAAGACCACACACCAATCACACGTGCCAATCTCGTCCTCAAGCATGATGGCAAGGTGTACACGCACCCTGAGTGCATGGAAGGCGTGCCTATCGAGAGGATTGACCCCAACCACCCATACTGGGATGAGTCGTGGCCTGAGATACCGCCTCTGATCCAAGCGAGTCTCGAAAGCTGGCAGGTGAAGTTGGACAATGCCTTACGGAACGGCTAGAAGGGCATGAAATTCCAGCTGGGCCGACAAGTCAATAGGGGCGGCACCATTATGAGCTTTCTCAAAGACGGAGAAATTAGCCCGTATCAGCTCTTGTCCAAGAAGTACATCACGACCAAGCTGGTAAACTACGACACGCTATTTCGCCTGGCCGACACCTTGAAGTGCTTGGAAACTTTCGGAACACTCGATATCACCCCCTTGGAGTGGCTTCGCCAGCGCCTGCATGAGATTCTCACCGAGACCGGCCCTGATTTCAGCCTGTCCAAAACGATCCACGACTTTTACCACGATCGCAAGTACGATGACTTACGAAAGGCGAACGGCAAGAAGAGCATCGGCAGACCGTCGGGCATGAAGATGACGCCTAGAGACTCTCCGAATTCGGCCAAGGCGACTCCAAACGCCAAGAAACGCAAAATGTTCATCAGCGAGGAATTCCCCGGCCCATCGCCACAGCGGCCTCTCGCGCCGACGCCGACGCCCCAAAACACACAGCCGATCATCAAGCACGACGACTCGGAGCGTAGTGCGCCGCCGACGCCGGATCTTGCGAGGAAGAAACTGAAGCCTGGAAGAGTCCAGGGCAACCCCAAGGATCCGGATCTCGCCTACGAGGGCTTCACCGATGTCGACGAATTCAGTAGTGACAGAATTGGTAAACACGACTGGGCCCTCAACCGCATCAAGTCTCGTCTTAACACCGTTGGTACTGGTGTGACGCAGTACTGGCACTGGATCCCCGACGATGGCGAGCTCGTTTTTGAGCACCAGGTCCTTGCCGAGGGCGAATCTGCGACTTGGGGTATCTACGCCAAGCCGATCAACTTCCATTTGGAGCTTGAAACCATGCAAGAAATTGCTTGGGCTGCCGATACCGTGAAGGTCCTCATCCGGTGTAAGCCCGGCGTCGTGATCTCTCCCGACGGCAAGCCGCGAGGTGATCTTCTCGCTGAGTTCAAGCGGCAACGTACCAAGAAGCGGTTTTTGGCCTTCTGCCGCAAGAAGGGAATTCCGCAAGTGAAGGTTGACGCGTGAGTACATCCTACGCCAGAGTCGAGACTATAGCTAACACTTCGCAGTTCTATCATTGAGCAAGCTTGGGAGGAGTACGAGTCGCCTGACGTACCGGCAATGGCGGATTCGGAGATGGAGTAATGGTCTGTTGCACAGATCGGCGTGATTGTCATTTCGAGATGAAAATGGTGGAGATACCCTTGGTTCTGGTCTCATGAGCTCGGAGAAGCTCGGTTTACAGGCGTTTTTTTGGGCGGAAAATGGACAAAGACTGGGAAGACTCAGTCGATTTGTCGCAGGCTACGTTTTCCTTCGGGGCGACTTGCGCAGGCGACCGCAAGCATCGCCGAAAAAGGCGGTCTGCTGTGTTAATGACATTGAGCGGCACGTTCCCGGGAGCAGCTTGATTTCACAGGCTGTCTAGGACGTCTAATTAGTTTTTCATCGTTTTTGAGGTTTAGGTGGCAGAACCCAGATCTCTAGACTGATGGATGGAGGGATAGTCAGGCAGCGAGGTCGTTGGCCATCACAATAGAGAAGTTTCTGCAGGGACGGGTGCCCATGTTCTTGAGGCTCTTGTCGCAGTCTGGTGTCTGCTGAAATCTCTTAGGCTAGGTATTTTTGCCTTTACGCACGCATCAAGGCAATCCTCCTGTTTTTCTGCCACCGATGTGCGGCAGCCCTGACAAGCAAGTGTCGATCTCGTGTTTGAACCGCTCTTGGCATCTGAATGAAGCGGGAGCTTTTCCGGAAGTGATGGAGGTGGAGGCCGGGAGGACGCATTGGCGGCCCCCACCTCCGCTCCGACCGGACATCCACTCCTCTCCCGCGAGCTGGGTCATCCCGGCCAAGTCATGGCCACTCTTTGAACGGATTACGGTCTGCACTTTTCCGAGCTGAGTTGCTGGCCTTCTCGCTGAGAAGCCCGACTTGGGGGTTGTGGCTGGCTGTTTGCATGTTTTTCTTTGAGCACGACCATGGCTGGTGATGCAAGCAGGGCTTGCCGCCTGTTTGTTTGGCGAAGAAACTGAGGTTTCGTCCAACTCTGCATTTTGGTTCGGGATGATGCATGTGTCAGTGGAGATGTCATCTGGGAGACGGCCACGCATGGCTGATCTCACCGACGGGGCTGAAGTCACCCCCTTTCACGGCTTTTATGGGACGCATCGTCCTGATGATGCCTGGGGTCACGGGAAGCCGCATCTCGCTTCATCACCACCGACCTCGCCTGGATGGGCGGTGGGAGAAGATAGGGCAGGGCCGAGCTCTTGGCTCGACTCACCCAACACCCCTCGCATCCCCGCGAAAATCCGTCTGCTGGACTTTCCTCTCGTTCTCTCCTCAGGCCTGGTGCCTCCGACGCGCTGAGGGCAGACCCTCGGCCGTCGCTACTCTCTCATCTCTTCGTATCGCCGACACCTCATGGCTTTCTCTATCCAGGCGGGCATTTGATGACGACAGCTGTCATCATCCCCATTATCAAAACTCTCGTTTCTTTACGTATCGCTTCAAGTCTACTCAAGGCGGTTGGCTTTCTTCCCCATCTTTGTATCGGTCTATGAATCGGCCTTCTCCCTTCAACCCAAATTACGTACTGACATGCGGAGCGCGTTAGTGCACTTCTGTCCGTTGTCGCCTCCCCGGGCCCGGGCCCGGGCCCATGCGCAGGCAGGGCAGGAACCAGACGATGGTGGTTTTGTCATCCTGGGTTGGGTCTCTCCCAGCTGCGATATGAAGCAGCTGCGAACTACAGGCCGCTCATCCACGTTCTCCTATCCGCCGGACTTTGCACCGCATCGCCGTTAAATCGTAAGTCACTCCCTATCGTTATGTTACACTCAGACTGATTCGTCTAGTCCATGTGGCAGGCGACTGGCAACGCCGCTTGTCAGATGCTAGGCTCTCCATCGTTTCCGTAAGCACTCCCCATCTCACCGTTCGTGGGGGATTTCTCTGACTCGATGTTCTTATAGCCACGGGCTGCTGCTGTGTGATGAGCGGCGGCGTGTACACTCAGAGGGTGGGCTGTGAGGCTTCTCTATGCCGCCTCAGCCCTCGCGTTCGCATGGGTTTCCGCGGCAATCGCACAGGCCCGAAGATGGAGGTTCTGGACACCCGGAGAACAATTGGCCACATTCGTATCACGTTCAACCCGAAGTTGCATGCCGGCTTCCTGGGCTCTGTCGGTGCTGCAAACACGCGATCATTCTGATCGGTTCGCCATAGGCCGGAAACTGAGAGACTACATGTCTATCGATGCTGATGACAGCATCGTTACGTCCTTGATGGTGGTCATTCTACCGATTGAACACAAGGAGAGGGACTGGTTGCGAAACCACATTCAAAACAGCCTAATATGCTTGTGGTCCCTGACGGGTGGGTAAGAAGCACCACATATGCCTGTGAGTATACTTGAGATATCACATCCTCTCCCGCGCGTGGGAGGGAAACATTGCTGACATTTCGATTGCTGATAGGTGGCCCTGGTCCTCTTCCTTAGGAGCTCCACTCCGTCGCACGATGAAGGGCATACACTTAGGGCGCGGGGGCACACCCGAGAGCGATCAGCTTCAGGCCCTTTGGTGTGGCTGAGTGGCTATAAGCTTCAGCATACTGACCTCAGGACACGATCTCTCTGCGATAGGAGCTGTGTCCGATTTCAGGCCCTTCCAGGTTGGCTTGACTTTCATTCTCAGCTGGCGGCAGACCGCTGGCTAAGAAAGTAAACGAGTTGAACCACGCGCCACGATGAGCTTCTACTACAGCTGGGCGCATGTGGCCTTGCCCGGGTCCTATCCAGGCCTCGAATTCTTCGAATTAGACCTCGCCAGAGAGGTCGACGTGGAAGATTTCGTCGGCCTGTCCGCCGTACGAAACCATCGGGAAATTAGAATCCTACGTCTCCCCGAAGTAGAGCAACGCTTCTTCGAAACGGTCGCCGAATAGAACATACGGACGAACGTCCTGAACTTCGTCTCGGTATTCAGGCCCTACTGGAAGCTCCGAGACCTGGTGACTGACGACGTAGTCAGTATGAGCGACCGAGACTTCCTCATGCCGGCAATTACGACGATGATCCCATAACTCAGGCGGGCAACTATCAACTTTGGCATGCCGTACCCTGCTGAGCGGAGGATCTTGTATCGAATTAGGCTCCAGTCCATTCAACGAATAGGTCTCTCGTCCGGATTTGACACGCGTTCGCAAGTCTTCCATATCCTGGCTTGGTAAAGAGATCGAGACAGTCCAGCAGACTACCTCAATTCGTCCCTGCGCCGACGATGACTGTTTGACATTCGGCTGCAGGCCGTTGTGAAGTAGTGGATATGAGCGACGTCCTGGAAACCATCGCGACTGCAAGACACCTCTTCGAACTCGAGTCCTGGATGCCAAAGGAAACACGGACGTAGTTCCTTTGGGCTTGGAATATCGTGAAGCGCGACCTAGCCTGGTTTCCTTCTTGCTGCTGGTCTCGATGATAGGCAACCATTATCGCTCAGGCCTCAATAATCGTAGGGCAGAACACGGGAAACAACCAGCACGTCTCTCTCTCCCCAGGCAGCCCAACCACGCCCTTCACGCAATTCCTTTACCTACCCTCGAGACACGCCTCACATGAGCCATCGAGACAATCGAGACTCTGCGCACACCTTGGTTGGCGCGACAGCCCTCGACCGCGCCCACTTTGAGCACCAAGCACCATGGACACCTTACAGGCTCCCTCATTGCAGATATTCTTCCACCCGACTACGCACAAAGCGTCGTGAACATCGACCGAGATACCGCATCACAGGGTGAGGCTCAACAAGCAGGTTGGATCGCTTTCTTGAGTGTCACAACGCACGCGCAGGGTCGAATCAGCCCACTCTACCACCAGTACCACCTCTCATTGCGCTTCTTCATGATCATTCGGCTATACTATCCGTCAGGGTCGCTAGATCGACAAGAACATCGCCCCTGTCCACTACAGCGCCATCTTTGCCATGCTATAAAATCAAGCTTTGGCGCCTGAGCCATCGCAAGTCGAGACAAGGAAGACTTGCCGGCCCACCCGGAAGACACCATAACAGTTGGGTATCTGCACCATCACCTTGTAGCCCCTTACCGCTCTCGGGTCAGAAATATCGCCCACTTCATCGTCAACTACCGTCAACGCTCTTTTTGGCAAGGACGCATCCGGCACACGAGTGTCTCGCTGCTGCTTGTACTCGCGCCCGCGCAATATGATGCGCTATTGGTCCAGAATGATCAGCTCATGTGGTTGATCTTATAACACAACCGGCATGGATGATCAACCGAGCAGCACGCCACATGGGACGCAAAGGTCGTTAAGAAGCCTTATATTCCTTGGGCTGCTACAAGTGCGTAATTCTTTCTTGGCCTATGACTTTCACGTCAGCCATTCCCGACCTATTCCTCAAGGCCGCCTCTTTCTCTAGACAAGAGTCAAGCATGAAGGGTCTTGGCACCGAGTTGCACATGCGTTTATTCGTAATTTTGCGCATGAGCAAGAAAAATCGTCGCCCGGTTTATCTTCGAAAACTTCGGACTTTTCGCTCTGTGGTGCAGATCGAGAAGTGAAGGTGGAAGTCAAGAGGTTGCAACGATGTCTACGCCGCCATCACCCCGGAATGGCACATACAACATCAGCTGGAAGCTGGACGTGCATCGTCGTCAGAACGTACCGTCCAATTTCTTCGTCAAGCCCGAATTCAGCAAGGACGAAGGTGGGAGGCGGCAACTTCCACTCCAACTTCTCCAAGTATTAAGACCACGAAGTTCTGTCCAACTCGAACGCGCTCATCCCCATTATGTGCTGCCTCTCGGCAGCCTTCCATAAGGCCCCGGGTCCTCGAACTTAACGTCTTGATTTCGCGGTTGGAGGAATGGATAAGATTGGAATCATTGTTGCCGGGCTCTCTTCAGAGCACTGTCCGAGCACTATGCAGAGAGGTGATCCCATCATCATTGTCGTTCTCCACAGACGGTGTCAATGGTCGCATTTTCATTTGGTTTGGCATATAGCCGCGCTGCGATCCATCATTGCCATGCAGGGGTTCATCATGGTGTATCTTGCCGTGTGGCATCACATATGAAGGCCTACTGGCTTGTTGTCGCCTCGACAGTTCAGTCTCGATGCACCAGCGAAGGCCTACTCACGCCGGTAGATCCGTTACAACAAGGAACCGGTTCCCAAGATCCCTCCCAGTAGGCAGCCTGCCCCCATACCGCCCGAGGTCCGCGACTTGTCACAAGAGTGCAAGACCGAATTCAAGACCTTTGTCGACCTGAACCTGGATCTCCGCGTCCGAGACCATGTATTGACAGCTGGGGTCGTGCATGACGCTGGTGTGATAGATTTGCAGCTTCGCCAACCACGATTGACAGGAGGTTTGGGCAGAATCTGACGACATCTTCTGGACATTTGCGGCTGGTCGCATCGCATATTCGAAAGTCGGAACGCACTGGCTCGGTTATCCCGCAGGTGCCAGGCAACATCGGCCACACCCCTGAGGTAGAACAGGATGCAGCGGTGCAGATATGATTTAATCGCCGCCACATCCGGGAGTCGAGACGGCTGTCGAGTCCGGCTTCGCGAACAAAATTCCATCCGCGTCTCTCCAACACAGGGCGCCGGGCTCAACGCAATAGCAGCCCAGTTCACTGCTTGTTGTTCATGATGAATGCACCAACTTCTTACCCACTAGGTGTATGAGAAGTGCGGTGACCAATAACCAAATCAACATAGAGGCTCCGATGTGGCGGCTGAAACTGGGCCGGGGAAGTAAGGTGCTCAAGTATCAGTTACAAGGTTACTTGCGCAGCTCAATTGGACGGGTTGTGTCTGTTACGATCAATCCAGTGGCCCAGACAGCAAATACGTTTGCGATTGCTGCTCCCGTGTCGGCTTGTTCACATAAGTAGGATTCCTGTTCGATGGAACATCGGCACAAGCGTACACATTCACGTTTAGCCCACTCGGTACGCTTGGCATGAAGGCCTTCTCCTTCCTAGGCCTTGACCAGGCCTTGAGAAGGTTATGTATCATCAATGGTGGCGACAAACCAGCTGAAACCAAGAAGAAGGAGATCGAACACGACAGCCAACACCATCGATCTTGGGCACACGTGGGACCCAATTGTGGGCAACAAGTCAATCGCCAACTTCCGCATCGATACCGAAAAAGACACCGACGCTGCCACAGCAAGAACCCGAACAGCTCAGCCCAAGTCTTCCGGCGAAGCAGGTCATGAGCGCCTACGAGAAGGCCGCGAAACACACCCCCCCTGACGGAGAATTCGACGATACGGAGTTCTCAAAGATGGATACATGTTTCGAGAAGATCCATACCGAAGGGTTCCCGCCTTTGAAACAGACTTGAGCCCGCTCCTCTCTCGGTCTGACGGAGCACGACGCTGATCTTCTTTAACTCGATACCTACCAGCCCTACCTCTTCGCTCCTCGACCGGGCCATCTGTTCAGGGTCTCTCTGCACCACGCGCTAAAAACCATAATTTAGACAGATTTTACACGAGAACATTGTCCATTGTTGCCTTATTGGTTTCCTTGATGTAAGGTTATCAGATTGGAATCCGAGGCGTCAAGAGCTGAAGTCTCCAGATGTGCGCGTAAGCGGCGAATGGATCCCTTACCTTAGGTCTTACTATGTACCATTCCGAAAACGCCCGTGGATTTCAATCACACAAAAGCTGACTAAATCGAGCGGTTCGATTCACAGTTTGGTCAGCAGACACATGTACTTAAGATACTTATCAATCCGTCCGCCAAGTTGCCCAGTTTTCCATTGCCTTTCTCTTGCAAAGGACCCCACATTTGTCCGCATGTCACTCCGCAAGACGTCCTGCTCGGCCTGCGTCGCCGCCAAAAGGCGCTGCGACCGGGGCCTCCCCGAATGCCAACGATGTTCGAAGCAGTCAATCGCTTGTCACTATCCTTATCCACCTACATCCGTCTTGAATCCCCCAACTGGTTTTGGCAGACCGCGAGATGCTTTGCCGCGGTCGCCTCGGACGTTTGAAGACCAACGAAACCATGTTCTGTCCGTGGAGAGTACGCAGAAAAATGTCGGGCGGGGGAATGAAGGCACACAAGACGATTGTAACTACCTGGAAACTGCTTCCGAATCAATCTTGAACGACGTCGGTGCGGATTGGCTCGCAGAATTGACGGAGACCTCAACCCTGGATCCCGACGTTGTGCCCGAGCAGTATCATGAAAGTTTTACAGCAACTTCACATCCAGTATTTCGAAGGAGGAGATCAAAGAAAGAGCGCATGAGACTGGAAGATACAAGGCGTACCAACGGCCAAAATGTGCTCAGCTCTAGCCCATCTAGCGCACTCTCGGGAGCTATGCTGGGGCCTTGGAGTAGATTCGAGGAAGTGGACACGTGGAAATATTGTGCTAACGAGATGCTCTCGTATGTCTCACTCTACGCGAAGACCGGGTCGACGCCTATGATGGTAACGGCATCAAATATCTCTCCTCATCTTGATCCAGTGCTCGGAAAGGTTCTAGGTATCTGTGCTGCCCATGAGACTCTCTCAGAATCTCATGGGCATCTCTTCGACCAGCTGCTGGACCGCGAACTTCAAGATCTGGTCAGCTCATCCGCACTGGCTTCTGACTACGACATAAGTGGAGAGAGGCGCGATCCGTGCGTCATACTAAAGGAGAAGGTCGTAAGACTTCAAGCTCTCACCATGTATCAGATTATGCAGCGTTTCAGCAACAAGACAGGAGATGCCCAGAGGGCTATGGCCCAAGAAGCATTGTTTGCTTCTTGGACCAGAGAACTTGAGCTGCAGGTACAGCTATTCCAGCAACTACCATCATCCTCCAGCATATTCGATGTGGGGAGCATCTCTTACACAGACCATACGGAACTTCTCGAAGCAGCTTATCGGACGATTATCATATCTTATGAAGTCCGCGCCGTATACTGGGTTCTCAACCACAAGATCTGCCCTGTCTGGCAGGATCTTTTCGCAATAGTAGTTCCAGTAAGCCTGTCTGGGCAAGACAAGTTGCTGTACCCCGAGTATGTGGTTCAATGGGAAAGGGGCTTGATCCCGGCAGTCAGTAAGGAGGATGAGAGGCTCCAAAACTTGATCGTAGCTGCATGCAAGGGCGTCGATGCTGTTAGACACGCAAAAGCTTGAACCACAGGATTCGACCACAAAGAAATTCCAACTCTATAACACACGCGTCTTGTACTTCCGGATGATGGTCATGTCAGCTACAAGTGACACCCAGATAGCCGGGGACTGGCTGAGCTAGACGTGACCCGCTTTGCTCCGCGGTCCCACTGCAGTCCGCACTCGTGTTGTGTCGAAGTACCGGGGCCGCTTCGGAGAGTCAGGACAAATCCAACGGTTTTTTTCCGATTATAAAAGGCAGGTATGAAGCAGTAATGGACCAACAATCATCACTTCTTCACTCATTTCAGCTCAAGCACATCGTATTCCAAGACTTCCCTCCGCACATCGGACACCATGGCGATTACGGAGCTTGTTTTTCTGCCCCTCAAGAATGATGAGGACCTGAAAGCTCAGTTTTATGAGGAACTCCCCAGCATCATGCGGCCTAACTTTGATGTCGCTGGAGGCCCGGAAACGGCAGCAGTGGCTCGGATCCTCGAAAGCAACCCAGAGAATGCTGATGACCAACGCGGCTTTGTGGGTGTGATTAGTATGTTGGGCTCCATGACCTGGCGCTATTCTATTGTACAGCTGCTGACTGTCTGTCATCTTGCTAGGCTGGGACTCGCTCGAAACAATCAAGGCTTTTCTCACCACTCCGAACTTTGCCACCTTCAAGTCATCGTTGCTCAAGTTCGTGGAAGCGCCTCCGGTTCTTCAATTTTTCGAAGAGACCGCCGGAGTTGTACCCAGGGAGACTTTACAGAACAGCACTCATCTGTTCGTCGTCAAGGCTACTGGCGCTGAGGCTGGAGTTGAAGATTCTAAAATGAAGTGGAACAAGCTCGTGGCAGCTTTTCAAAGCATCGAAGGCAGTGAGACCACGTCTCATTGCGGTGATGGGAGGGAAGCCCATGAAGGCCAGTTCGCTGGTTTCAGTGGATGGAAGTCAATCACGGTACGTTAGGACTTTGACACACTAATTCTTAAACATGATTTCGTGGTCGTGATGGCAACTGGTCTGACTGGCATACTGAGCAGGCTCTCCATGACGCACTTCGAGATCTTCGGGTCCAGGAGCATCTCGAGGACTTGCGAAACTCTGAAGCACAGGTTTTCACTTTCATTCTGGAACTCAAGCAAATTATTTGATTTGAGACACGTTCAGATCGACGAGTTATCAGCAACCTCCGGGCAATTCCTGGATTCCTGAACAGGGGCTTGCTGTTAATGTTTTATGTTGTGTGAGCAACAGTTAGAGGAGACTGAAGAGTTGAATAAAGGTGTGGTTCTTATTAAGAGGATGTTATGCTCTTAGCGCCCCTTATATCCTGAGCGTAGTGGGCCTGTGCGGCTTATGTAACCTACTCCTTAGTGAGTGCTTATTAAGGCTCCTTTATAAGGCGTATAGTGTATTACTAGATACCTTATTATATACCCCCTTAGCTATATATATAGCTAATTAAAGCTTTATACTTAGGAGGACTTATTTAAACTAAAATAAATATAATACTAATATAAAGTTACTTATAGTGTAGTAGGGAGTGCTCCTAAAAGAGCTATAAAGTACTTCTTTATAAGGTTATAAAAGGACCCTTTAACTTATAATATATTATTAATACTATATAAATATATAAACTACGCTAGTGTTAAGTAAGCTAGTTAGGTGAGCACTCTCTTAATATAAATAAGAGTAGAATTTTCTATAAACCTTCCTATAGAAACTTTTCTTTCCTTATATATCCTAATTTTTATATTTTATAAGTATTATTTTTCTATTACTTATAAGATCTCTTTTTTTACTTATATAGTAACCTATTCCCTTTCTATCTCCTTATAAGTCTTTTTCTCTCCTTATTTCTTTATAAGTCTTCTTCTCCCTAAGTCTTTAATCCCTCTATTAAAATGCTATACTTATAATATAATAAGTACTAGCTATGATAACTACTTTATAGCTATAAAGTAGTTATAGGCGCGCTGTAAAGCTATAAGTACTTAGTAAGCTCACTAAGATAATAATACTAATAAGCTAGCTAGTAAGTAGGATAATTCCCCTATTAAGATCTCACTCTCTTTAGATAAGGATAATTATAAGTATTATTAACTTATTTCTAGAGTAACTAGCTAACTATTTTATAAGTAGAAAATAAGTTTAATATTAATAATAAAGATATTAATTTTAAGGATATTTTAATCCCTTATAAGCTTTCTATTAGTAAGGGCTTCTATTATACCTCTTAGTATAATCTTATAGAGTCTAATATTATCTAAAAGTATAATTAGCTTATTTATAAGTTTAGATCTATATTTTATATATATAAGTAGGACTAGTTTACTTACTAGAATGCTCCTACTTCTTATAAGACCTCTATTTATATTCCTACTTAGGAGTATACTTATAAGTTTATATAGGAGCCTACTTAAGAGTCTATTTATAATCCTATCTACGCTCTAAAGTAGACTAATACTACTAATTATAAGTATAAGTAAGCTACTATTATCCTAAGTAAGAATAAGGATAAGGGGGACTTTTAGGGTGAGTACTTTTCTACTTATAAGGTGATTTTATATTTATACCCCTTTTCTTAGGAAAATATTTAATTAAGAGACTTAATTCTAACTACTACCTATATAATTATAATAAGGGGGATCTTCTTAATAAGTAGTATATATAGGGTCTTATAAGTAATATATATTACCTAAGAGTCCTTTTTCACTTATATAGAGTTAACTATTATAATTTCTATAAATATATAAGATATAGTCTCTATAAACCTATTCTTTAAGAGCTCTAACTATATACTTATAGAGTATAAGATACTACTTATTACTAAGCTAATACTATAAGTAAGAAGGCTATTAAGTCTACTAATAATATAAATATACTTATAAGTTTTTACTCACTAATCTTACTAACTTATAAGTAGTATTATTTAACTTAAATTAATATCTAAAAGAATACTCTTAAGTAGTATAAATATAACTAAAAGCTTATAAATAGAAGTAAGGGTTTAACTCCTTATAAGAAGGTTTATATAGAAAAGGTTATTAGTAACTAAACTCTTATAACTATACTTAAGAGTGCTCTTAATAAAGTTATTTACCCTAGAGAGTCTTTAAGTATAGGTATATCTCTATTTCTTACGCCTTATCCTCTAGCTTTAACTTCTTCTTACCCTACTATAAGTACTTCTATTTATTAAGTTCCCTTAAGTAGATCTACTTAGAGACCTATTATAAGTATTTAGTATCTTAGTATAAGCGCTCTTAGTCTAATTCCCTTTTCTCTCCTTATAAGTACTCTTAGTATTTAAAACTATATCTCTCTTAAGAACTAGCTTTTCCCTCTAACTAAGAGCGCTCCTTATTATTTACTAAGAAACTATAGCTTAAGGAATAAGTAACACTCTTAGGAGGAAAAAGATACTTAAGAGAATAAAGAGAATAAGCTAAATAAGGTAATTACTTAGAGCTAAAATAAGTCTTCTACTTATCCTAACCCTTTTAATCCTCTAGAAAGTAATCAGCCTATAAGTATTCCTCTTATCTAGACTTCTACTCTTAATATTATAAGTACTTAATACCCTTCTTTCTCTCTTAGTACTTTAAATTATTACTTAGGGCGTCTTAATAAGGTTCTTAAGAGATATCTATTTAATTATACTCCTACTAATATATATAAGAATTAAAAGTATTAAGTAGAGAGTACTTCTTAGCAGTTAGAATTAAGCACCCCCTATAATAAAAGATTAATATATAATATTCCTCTAGTAGTGAGCGCTCTTAGTTTAATCCTTATTACTTATATAGATAATCCTCAGGGAAGCCCTTATATTATCCCCTATACTTAGGCTACTACTAGTGTAACTACTCCTATTAGTCTTAAGTATACTTATAAGAGACCTCTTTACTATAATCTTATTTATAAGAGCGTTACTATTACCTATAATACTTATATATAGCGCGCTTATGAGTATACTAACTGTAACCTAACTGCGCTTATAAGATGCACCTTCTCTAGTCCTAACTAGGAGGAGGAGCTTATAGAAGTCTTAGATCTCCTAGATATTATATATAATAGACCTTAAGTGCTTATAGGTTTCTAGTTTTTATAGCGTTTTTAGTGTTTTATAAGCAGCTAGATTAGCTTAGCACTTATATAGATTTCTTAAGTCTTATACTATTTTTTATAGCTTTTTAGGTTATTAAGAAGAAAAGCTCTTATAAGTAGTTTTTATTTATAGCTTTATAGTTATTATTAAGTGCTTTATATTCTATAGGTTAAGAAGACTTCTAAAGTTTTTAAACTTTACTTATAAGAGGTTTTTTATAAGTCTATCTACTAGTATTTTAGAAGTTAGTATATAGACTACTTTAAAGCTTCCCTTCTTATACTCTTATTTTAGCTATATATTATAGATATCTATATAATATAGGTAAATAGAGATTTATTCTCTATTACTTATAACTAAATAGATTATTTATTAATTATTATAGTAAACCTTCTATATATCCCTAAGATTAAGTTTAATTTCTTTAAAGAGCCTTTAAAGAGTAACTATTTCTCTTATAGTCTTACTAAGACTTAGGAGCTTAGTTTCTATAGTTAATATAGTAATAGTTATTTATCTTATAGCTTTCTATTAGATTACTCCTCTAAATATTATTATAATATATCTTTATAAAGATTAATAAGATTTTAGGTTATTTATAAATAAGGTATCTCTAGTAATAAGAAGAACTATTATACCCCTAAGTTTACCCCCTAAGTTACTAAAGTAGACTATAAAGTAGTAAGTACTAAAAAGGTAGTAAATTATATACTTCACTATATAAAAGTGTTCCTTAGAAGGATTTATAAAGAATTATAAGAGGACTGAAAATAAGAAGGCTATATCTATTTATAAGAGGATAGCTATATATAAGATAGATTTTATTATTTCTTAGAATAATTTTACTTATTAAGGAGTTACTTAGCCTTTATTTTTTATAAGTTCTCCTAATAGGAGTAATATAGAGGGATATATTTTATTATAGAGATTAAAATAAGTAGTAATCTTCTATATATATAAGTTATAAGTAAAGTAGATTTTATAAGCTACTCTATTTCTAATAACTTACACTTTAAGGTACTACTTAATAAAACCCTACTTTTTAACCTTATAAGTCTTTATTATCTTATTAATTACCCTTCTTAAGTATTATTTATTATCCTTATAAAATAGTATAAGAATATTATTAATATAGAAGATAATAAAGACCTTCTAGTTTAAGCTCTAGAAGAGATATAGGTCCTCTTTTAAGGCTTTAAGTCCTAAGCTCCTAAGCGTTAAGTAAAACTCCTTATACTATAAGAGCAGTATATTATAAAGCCTATAAAATACTCTCTTAAGTTTAGTATACTTACTATTAAAGTTCTTAACGATATAATCTATAAGGAGTATTATACTTCTAGGGGGAAGTTTATAAGTAACTAATACTTTATTCTTAAGTATATCTATATTAAGAAAAGTATTAATAATATTATATTAGAGTACTTCTAGATTAAACTCTATTATAAATATTATAACTACTCTAAATATATATACTATAAGGGTTATTATATATATTTCTTCTAATCCTCCCTTCTAGAGATCCCCTCTTATATAGATCCTTACCTTATATTAATTTAAATAGCTATCCTTATTAAACTTATAAGTAAATACTTACTTTAGGGGGAGGGGTTTTAAGTATATATATCTATAGTCTATTAACCTCTATATTCCTTTATAGAGTAACTTTCTAATCTCTTCCTAAGTAGCTATATAAAATAGTACTTATATATCTTTAGGTAGTTTCTTTAGATTATTTTAGCTCTTTAGGAGAGCTAGAAGTATAATATAGTATAATCTATCTTCCTTCTTAGGAAGAGATTTTAGCTCTTGCTTCTATAGATCTATCTTATAAGGGAATTCCTTTTTTAGGAGTCTTTAAGTAGCACCTTATACTACTAAGTATAAAATATTATATTATAAGTCTTTTTTATTTTCCTTTTATTAGGATAGTATAAAAGTAATAAAGAAGAGATTCTTTATTTACTCTATAGTAGTATATAGTATAGAAGGTATATTAGCTATAAGTATAAAAGCTCTCTTTTAAATAGAGGTAATTTATTAGCTTATATATAACTTTTCTTATACTTTATAATTATATAAGCGTTTTTATAGTAGCTATAAAGCTTCTTTATTAATATCCTCTAGGTTAGGCTAATCCTAGGGTTAAAGAGAGCTCTCCTTTAAGCTACTAATTAAATCTAAAAAGTCCTATTTTTTAAGTAACTCTATTATTAGTCTTAAGCTAACTTTATTTATAGTTAAGTACTCTTTCCTACTTAATATATTTAGCTTTTTTACTATTTTAAGAGTAATAGTAGGAATACTACTCCTAAGATATCTCTAACTAGGTGAGTTAAGTATACGCTTAGGCGTAGGTAGGGCTTATTAAGCTCTCTTAATTAAGTCTTTACTTCCTATGCTTTACTATAATATTTATATAATAACCTCTTCTCCTAAGATAAAATTATTTTCTATAAAGATATTAAGTCTTTATAGGATTAGGCTAGAGAAGTTAACTACTTCTTTAATAAGGTCTATAGTTACTCTAGCTTCTCTAATTTATAAGGCTTCTTTAGAGTCCTCTTTTAAGTAGAACTTACTTTTATTAAATATAATATTATAAGTAATAATTACTCTCTTAAGAGTTAGGATCTATACCCTATAGAGATTATATATATT
Organism: Colletotrichum theobromicola; assembly: GCA_014705045.1. Taxonomy (NCBI): domain Eukaryota; kingdom Fungi; phylum Ascomycota; class Sordariomycetes; order Glomerellales; family Glomerellaceae; genus Colletotrichum; species Colletotrichum theobromicola. The sequence goes on along the minus strand of JABGLZ010000694.1, from coordinate 102,597 downwards.
TAGTATATATCCTATAAGATACTTAATATACTTATATAGGGATATTTTAAACTCTCTCCTCTTTATTCCTCTTTCTCTTTCTCTTCTTAGGGGATATACTTTATAACTATAAGTATATATCCCTCTTTAGTAAGGTTAAAGGTTAAGAGATTTTAGAACCCTATAAGCTAATACCTATAAGTTTATATACTTTTTAAACTATTTTTATTTAACTTTATTTAGTAACTTTTAGTTTATTAAGAAGTATAAGTTTATATTAAATAAGAGAATTCCTATAAGTACTAATTTATCCTATAGTTCTTCTAGTAGATTTACTACTATTCTTATCTTAATACTTTTAGTGATTACTTCTTTTCTAGCTCTCTTAATCCCTCTTATAAGCTCTTTTATATAAAGTAGAGGAAGTTTTAGATTAATCCCCTTTTCTTTAGCCTATTTCTTATATTTAGTATAGTTAAGGATCTTAATAACTACTTACTTATTATCTTATTATATTTTATAAATAAGTACTCTTTTCTACTTAAAAACTTAGTTTTTAAATATTAAGATTATATAGAAAATTTTAAAGTATATTTTTAAGTGAAGGTAGAAGCTATAAAGTTTTCTAGAGTATTTATCCTTAATAAGTAGAAGCTATATAGCTCTTAATAAAGTAACTAGGTAGTTAAAGAGATCTTAAAGTATTCTCTAGTATAAGTATAAGCTATAGTTTTCTAAAGGTCCTCTTAAGATTATTTTCTATATATAAGTTATTATATATTCCTTATATTCTAACTATATTAGGCTTTTAATCTTCACCCCCTAAGCGTTTTAAACTAAATACTTAAGAGCGTTAAGCTTAAGATATCTAAAGTAAAGGTATTATAACTAAGTAGAATTACTATATATAGGTTTTAGTCTAAATAATAGTTATGAGGAGTTATTAGATATAGCTATATAGGTAAAGTTAATTTCCCTAGAGTAGCTTATATTAATATATAATAAGGAGTAACTTAGGATAGAGAAGTAATTAGAAGAGGGCTTATATTTAAAGAAGAGTACTCTTTTATTATTATAGATAAGTTTATAGAGGGTAAAACCCTTACTATTTCTAAAGTAAAGTTTATTAATACTTCTATAATATTAGATACTAGCTATTTTAAGATAATACTTAGAAATTAAGTTAGTATAGAAGCTTTTTATATAAGAGATATTTTTTAGAGTGAGATCTTTTATACTAACTCCTTTAGGTCTATTTAGAGAGTTCTTAAATACTCTAATACTTATTCCTCTAATATAAAGAGATTATAAGCTAGCTATAACTTAGTTTAGTTTATTTAGTTTATAGTAATCCTTAAGAAGATTAGGATTATTAATAAAGTAAGTAGATACTTTAGTATTTATAATAGTTAAGTACTAAAGGGGTGTAGAATTAGTAGTGCTTATAGAAAAGGCTTTAATTAAGAACCCTCTTTTCTTTTAAGGGGGAGGAAGGTTTAGGGTGGACTAGAGGATAGCTATAGTAGTAAACCTATTTAAGGGAATACTTATAGAGGTATACCCCTATCCCTTTAACTTATTAATCTCCTTAGCTATAGCTTACTTATTCTAAATAAAAGCTTTATAAAAGGCTTTATACCTTTTACTAAGAGCTTTATTCTTAATATTACTCTTCTACTACTAAGTGAGTTAAAAAGTATATTTATAAGAGTATTTTTCTATAAGAGAGAACTCTATTTAGGTATATTCTATAGGAGATTAAGTATATTAAGCTATAAAGTTTATATTTATATAATTAAGGTATAAGTAGTCCTAAGTGTTACTTAGGGAGTTTTAAAGTTTAGAGTGTGTTTTAGTATTACTTAAGTTTTACTATAAATTAGCTTTTTTCCTAAGTATTATAAAGTGTTTATTTAAGTAGCCCTTTTTTTATTAGACTTATAGGTTTATAACTCCTTTAAATAGGGTTCCTATCTCTTTAAGAGAGGGTATTATCTATCTGCTCTCCTTAAGAGCTATATAGTCCTAGAGATATTAAGTAGCTTAATTAGGGGTGAGTTAAACTTTAATTACTTAAAGGAAGTTTCTTACTATAAGAGCTTCTTATACTTCTAGAATATTATAGTTTAATCCCTTATTAAAGGCTATAAGCTAGAGAGTATAGAAGTCCTAAGGATTAATTAGTAAATAAGATATTTTCTTAAGTATAGTGAGATATTCCTCTTTTATAGTAGTAATAATTACTAATTCTCCTCTTATAAGGTATTCCTTTAAAGTATAAATTACTATCTAGAGAGTATAATAAGGAGTTTTATTATTTAATATAGGGTTTATAGTAGTTTAAGCCTTATTATAAGTTATAATTATTTCTTAAGATATTTTAGAGGTTTAAGACGTTCTAGAGGCTTAAGATATTCTAAGAGTAGTTATAGGAGTGTTTCCTTAAGCCTCTTATTTAAGCTTAGCCTTTATTAAGAGTTTAAGTTAGATAAGGTTTAAGAGTTCTTTATTAGTTATCTTTATAACTTAGTTTTAGATTTCTTAGTACTTATAAGAGTTTATTACTTAAATATCTTTTTTATACTTAATTTAAATCTCTTAGGTATAGAGATATAGTTTATAGTAATTAAAAAGTATTAGATCTTTAATTAAAAACCTCACTAAGTACTAAAGTTTAAGGGTAGAGGGGGTAAGTAAAGTCCCCCTAAGCCCCTAATTCTCTATAGTTTAGTAATAATAGCGTTCTAAATACTTTTAAGTATATTAAATATAATCCTCTTATATAAAGTTAAAGACCTTAGAAGTATTCTTATATTATTCTTTAAAGAGGTTTAGAGCGTCTAGAGCGTCTGGGTTAATATATTTCTAAACTCCTATGAGAATATAGTTAAACTTAAGAGAGAGGATCTAGCTATCTTAGTCCTCTTAAGTTTTTAAGAGGTGCTTAAAGTTTATAAGTTAGTTTTTAATAAGAATAGATATCTTAGTAGTTAGTTAGTTATAATTAGTTTAAAAAGAGAAAAGAGAGAGTCCTACTTACTCTTATAAGTAGTTATAATATATTAATAAAGGTAGGAGTAAAATTTAATAAGCTAGGCTTATAATTATTATATAAGTAATAGTTAGAGGAGACTAAAGAGTTAAATAAAGGTGTAGTTCTTATTAAGAGGATGTTATGCTCTTAGCGCCCCTTATATCCTGAGCGTAGTGGGCCTGTGCGGCTCACGTGACCCACTCCTTAGTGAGTGCTTACTGAGGCTCCCTCATAAGGCGTATGGCGCATCACTAGATGCCTCGCTACATTTTATATAGCATTGACCTTTGAAAGATTATGTTAGTACAGCTGGAGAGAACGCCACTCAGTCTATCATTAAATATATTATCTACGATCTATTCTGTGTGAATAACAACTGTATGTTGTTCTATTCGATGTTCGATCGCTGCTAGAGGCTTTCACGTATTCTAGCCAAATGGAAACGAGCAACGACCAAAGTTTTTGTAGAAGACCTGAGAGATCGTTACAAAACCAAGCTTATTACATATATGGGATGGGTAGCCTCTCAGGAAGGCTCTCAAGGAACGATACATCCAGTGATAAAAGAGGCTGTTCTCAAGTTTTATATGGAAGAGTATTATTGGTATGATATTTCAGCATTTCTATCAGAATACTCATCCGATTAACACGGTGAAGTATTTCTATTCGGTGAAGAGACAAGCTAAACCATGCAAAAGGTAAGGTAGGACACAACTCAAAGCTTCGAAGAGGGGCCTGCGGAATTGCAGCAGCTAGCATCACTTACGCTGCCGCTACCTTTCTCCGACTCAACCAGGGTGCTCTGGTTGAACTTCTGCTCGCTTGGCGGGACATCCAAAGCCGGATTCTTATCGAAGAAGTTGACTGGCTTCAGGTGTACCTTGAGGATCTCAACAGGCATGACCGGGAAGTCTTCAATCCTTGGGACATGGTTGATGCCGAACTGGACCCACACAACGATATCAGAGTCCGGGGTAAGAGTCTCGTTCCTTTCAGCCCAGGTTCTCACACCTGTGCCCCCACGAGACTGATTCGTGTACCAACCACCAGCGTAAAGCTCACGGTCACGATGAGTCGTGACGTAGATGTTATGGTCGGCAAATTCTGCTCGCTTGTGATTATAGCTCTCCGAGTCGCCCATGAGTTTCTGGAACGGAGGAGCCATGATCTTGTAGGCAACGGGTTTGCCGTTGACTGGGTTAAGCGAGTTGGGGTTGGTGATCTTGAAAGTTCTGTTGGAATCGACATCAAGGTCCAGGCCGGCCGTCTTCTCCACTGTCTTCTCAACGACTCCGTAGCCGATTCCATGAGGGTTCCAGTCGGGATCCCTCGGCATTCGGTGAGCCTCTTGGTAGACGAGTTGGTTAGTGTGGCCATCGATCATGGGATCTACTCGGAGAGAGAAAATGTGCTGGTGGTGGCCGGCAAGAACGCCGGGGTGAACAACGGTACCGAAAGACACTCCGACCTTGTCCAGATCGTGATCGATAGGTTGCGTCGACAGGATACCGGTAGCTCGTACTTCATACGTAACCTCGCCTGCCTGGTTGAAGAGGAACATCAAGATGTACTCATAGTTGGAGACAGTAATGATGGATTGCAGCACCAACTCTCGCGACCTGACGACCGCGGCACGGCCAGTGCGGTAGTTGGTATGCTTCCAGCCGATGCCAGCATCCTGCTCGTGAATGCAGATGCAGTTCTCCTTCGCCTCCGGCTGACCCTTGTCATCGGAGATGACTCCGCTGAGATACTGAATGCTTCCGAGGCAGTCGCAGCCAAGCTGCAGATTGTTGGCTGTAGCGCCGGCTCCAGCATCACCCAAGTCGAAGGCAGTCTTCTTGAAGAAGGGATGACGAGGGTCTGCATACGGAACATTCATGTCCGAGAGAGACAATCTGTAAAAGAGTGGCCGGCCATCGTACTTGACGTTGTAAAGAACCATGCCTTCACGCTGGTTGAAGCCTGGCCAAAGTGTCAGTTGTCTCAATGTGCCCAGAAGTTGAAGGCGTCCGCTCACCGATGAAGAAAGTCCACTTCTGCCACTCGAGAACGTTTCCGGTTTCTCCCACAGGGTTGACCGTGAAGCTGGGTCCCTCGGGCTGGCTTACCTGCAGAGGCTTAAGGTCCTTGCGCAGGTTCTGGCTCTCTGGGATGTACTCGTTTGGAGGCTTAGGCTGGTATGGACTGACGGGCTTGATAGTATTGTCGGCGCCGGTCGGCATGACATCGATGCGAATCACCTTGTACTCGGTGCACTCAATCACGGGTGAGATGGGAAGAGGAAATGCGTAATGGTTTGAGTCGGCCTCAGAGGAGTTGTTCGGATCTCTCATGTAGAGAAAAACCTGATACAGGCGCTGCTCGTCTCCAATACCGTCAGTTCCTGAATGATGTCAGCCTCCGATTTCTTGTCTCTACATGTTCCGCCTCAGGTTACCGTAGATCCAAGGGTCTGCGCACACAACAGTGCCCTCGGGCAGCTGGAGCTTCTTGATCTCGGTCAAGACGGCCGGATCTTCAAGCGCGATCTTTTCGACCATCTGAGCTTCATCGTAGTCAACGTTGCCATGAAGATTGGCGCCGAGCTTCACGTTGCTTTCAACCTTCGCGGTGGTAAGGTTGACAGCTGCTTCATGAAAGAGTTCCTGATTTAGTCGATTCTGTTAATTTACGTATGAAATGCGGAAGATTTGCGAAGTGCGAAGTTTCTCACTGTTTTCCGAATGTAGTATGCAGCAAATACGCGACGATCGGGAGGTGACGGAGACAATCCCTTCTCTCGAGCCGTGAGATAAGGAACTAGTTCTTGCTTTGCAGGCTCATTCAAAGTTATGGCCTTGAATTGTAAAGAGACGGAGGCTGGCCATGCTGCTTGGATCAACTTCGCAGCATACTGGATTTCTGCACCCGTCAAAGGGCAAAGCGGGTGAGGAATTGAAGACATGGCTGAGGGATGCGGGAGCTGAGATGATGACCGGAGACGAGACCAAGCCGGGCGATGTTGGATGGCGGCGATATGGTATTTATCAGCCCCATAACATTATCGGGCTTTGTAGCTGGCCTCAAAAAGACCCGGAAAGCTTTCCCGGGTCGGCCCCAGCCTGCATTAAAGTCAGTCTCTTGCAGATTATCCACAATTCGGCGTTGGCACGAGCTTGGCAAAGACCCTCCATCCCGGCTTTTTCTTGTGTGACCCGCATAACCTTACGGAGACAAGCGTGCTACAAAAGTAACCAATTTTCTTAACAGGGATTCGTTGACAGCTCAAAATGTAGACATCTCAGTCAAAGATATAATGGGTATCATTCAATTCTATCAGTGCCGTCGAATGACAAGGTACGGTATCGGTACCCAGAGCCTAAACGAACAGCCAGGTCTCCTTCAACTGCCAGACATATTCCAGCCAAGAGCTGCTAGAGTCATCCCCAGCTTCTCGAGCCCAGATTCTCTCTAAAATTTCGGCAGCATTCTTGACATTGTAACAACACGAAGATATCCATAAACGTTGAAATACTGTGCGTGCCATTGCTCGGAGCTCGACATCTTGGGCTTCTGCGCCGAGAATAAAGGCCGGCCACACCAAGCTCTTGATATGAAAATCTTGGACGGAAACAGCAAGGAGGTGGAGCATAGCAGGCCTCACTATTTGGACCACGTGGGGGTATGATAAGTAATGCTGGCCAGGAGGTGCGCTGATGATGTGTGATGCGTATACCTCAACACCCGCTTTGTAAGCGTGGGCGAGATGAGACCGTGACTCGTGATATTGAACATCTGGAAAATCTTGAGCCCATCCCAACGGCGAAAAGTTGAGCAAGGCTTGGACTAGATGCAGTGAGGCTTGTTGTCTTTCCGCGGTCATACGATGCAGCGACCGCATGGAGTTGATGCCAGATAAGACGTAGAGCAGTTCTGCAGGACAACCGACCCACGTTTGGTTCTCGGAATTGCGAAGGTTCTGAAGAAACAACGAATCCAGTATGGGATATTGGTGGGTATGGGGGTTCAAGGCCGGCGCAAGGGTAGCACCCAAGATCCCAAAACTGGATCGCCAATCAGTCGCCGACAGGATAGGAGGAATTGTGTAGGGAAGAGGAACATACGTTGTGCAAGCCGTGTCGAAATATTTCAACCATGGGGCCGTTTCGTTATGTTCGCTGTTGTCAGATGATCTCCGACTCTGTACCATTTCTTGAGCACCCCGGAGATGGTGGTTCCAGCCATGGCTTCCGAATTCCACAACGTCCATGCAAATGAAGAGGATAACTGCTGCTACGACTGCGTCACTATTCTGTGTCGGATCATCCTGAACCTCCTGTTTAAGATGACGCAGGGCGTTTTGTTTGTGCGATAACGCCGTCTGCAGTGATTCTCGAAAGCTGGGTTGGCCCATTTGCCAGCTACGGTCCTGCCAGAGATACCATGGTCCAGGATTCTCAGGCTTAGGCGATAAGAGGCTCCCGGACGGCAATAGCCCATGGCTGATGACCATTCGATGGGTGTAGTGAAATGCAGAAATCGAAATCACAGCGTGTAAGAAGGCCTGGCTGTTTGATATCAAGGGCATCAAAGCCAAGAAAGGGTTGGTTGATGGCCGATCATAGACCACAGATTCTCTGGAAAGATCCAGATCGACTGGCGCATTATCGTTTGAGAAAGTAGGACAAGGACAAAGATTGGACAGAACTCACAGTAACGAATGTACTTCCTACATTCCGGCGACAAATTTTGAATGCTCGGCTCTACGAGAGTCCAAGGAATCGTCGAAGTTGGTGGGCAGGATTTGGGACCTGGCAGCATGGGCTCGTCTTCATCCGGCGACCGCCAAGACATCCCTGATAAACTTCCATCCACTGGAGTGAAAGTGGCTTTGCCCATAAGTTTGCCCCTGCTAGCCATGCTATGAGTCCACACCAATTTTTTTGGTCGCTCGTACCCCTCACATCGGAGCTTTAGGGAGGAGCATCGCAGGCACGCCGGCAGGCGTCTGTCACACTTGACTCGCTTCTGGCGGCATGTGCGGCATGAGTTCGAAGCGAAGAATGCATCTTGCATGGCTTTCCAGACATGCTTGACTCCCCGCGCGGTGGATGGCTTGCGGCCGGTCTGATGTCTATGGCTGATGTTTGTGGAAGGTCGTCGTGGAGACGTGGGAAGTGAATTGTCAGGCGGGGCCCTTCGTGACACCGGAAGATCGGGACGGTGGCAGATTATGCGATATACACTAAACCTAAGTTGGCAGCCAAGACGCGATCCCTGCCAGTATCCCCAGATTTCGCCCTTATCTCAATCCCTGACTCGACCCGCCGGCATCGGTGCCGTAAGAGAGGCTTCATGTGCTTCAACGGTTCGCGAAGATTCTGGCTTACGTCTCGACAATGGCTCTTCTGACAGACTTTATGGCACCTTATGTGATAAGATGCGAGTTCTTAGACTGCGAGAGATCCCCAACTGTTCTTCGATTACCTTACGCTATCAAACCCAAGTTTGAGCAATGGACCCCACGCACGACGTATTAGTCGTGATAAATATAAGTTGTCCGCCGTTGTGAACTTTCAGAAGGATGGGTTCTATTCGTGACTTTTTGCGACTGATCCGTCAAATTTCCAAAATGATCGTTGATCAACGCGCACAAGACGACTCTGTGATACTATCCCAACTCCCACAATCGGTCGGGTATGGAGTTGTTGTGGCCATGGGTCTATTATTCGCATTTAACTAGTCATTTAGCATACTCCTAATGACCTTCATGGCTAGGACCTCCAAACCCCCAGCCCGAACAAATCCTTGCTGCCTCCTCCATCTTCACCTTCGACATGTGCCGAGTATACTTCAACAAGGAAGCGAGCAACAAGGAGGTAATTAGATCGGGTCATCTTGGAGTTGTTCTATTTGGCGTAGTATCTGCCGGAGTAGATATGGGTTGGACTCTGTACGTGCTTCGTACGTGTTTCAGCCCTCCATTTACAGCCCTCGATTCAAAGTCCTGACTTAGACTTCTAGGCGTATTTAAATGTGCTGGTGTAATTCCGATGATATTCACGGTCACTTGGCGCAGATGAAGTACACTAGCTGTTAGTAGTTCGGCCGCCTTAGGCATGGCCACAGGATCTATGATCTGGCTTGGCTCTGCCTACCCTTTTCCTGGAGAAGTGTCAATCACATCAACCGGAGGCACGCTCGCTTGCATGGACGGTACGGTACTTTTCAGCTCGATGGTGTACAGCATATTGTTCTCACTCATCAAGCTAGAAAACGATGACTGGGAGGAATTCAAGAAAGAAACGCTGGCCATAGACTCCGAAGACAGGCGGCACAGGCCCATACCGGATAACACAACTCAGCAGAGGAAATCTGCCCAATTTAGGACGCTCAGCGGCGGATTAGTACAGTACTCAAGAGACTCTAGGATCTAGAAGGGCTCTAGACAATGTAAGGTCATGTAGAAGCGCGTTTTCTGCTCTTCAGCCTTCAGAGTCTGAGGATTGCAATACTTTTGGATCAATAGACTCTGCTATGGAGAGCAACAGGAGAATATCTGCTTAATATTGCAATACACATTTTCGTGCCTATCTTGGGAGATTGTGCAATTGATTTTGCCGCTGGCGGACTTGACTCCGCATGTCGGCTTCGTCGGGCCGGCCTACATCCACTCGGAACTCCCCCGCATTCAGTTCAAAAGGAGGTTGAAAGTCGTCTGAAAGACATCATCTACCAATAACAACTTGCTCCCAAATCAAGGTTCAAGTTTTACTGCTGAATGCCCGGTTTCATTTCATTGGTGCATCACCAACCAGCTATTCTGTTCATTCCCTTGGCCACAGTCGTTCATCAACGGCGCGCAAAATGCCTACAGAAACCCTAGGAACGATGCCCTTCTGGATCAATTCGGAAGATTGGCATACAGCTGGGGAACCCTTTCGTATCGTCGATAAGCTCCCGTCAGGATATCTGCCCGAAGATCGCACCGTCGCCGAGAAGCGGTTTTCCGTCCTGAAAGATCCCGCCCATCCGCTGGATCTATTGCGCAAATCTCTCTGTCATGAACCACGTGGCCATGCAGATATGTACGGCGGCTTTATCACGCAGCCAAACGACAGTGGCGCTCATTTCGGCGTCTTGTTCTGGCACAAGGATGGTTTCTCCACTGCTTGTGGCCATGGAACCATTGCACTAGGTTTCTGGGCTATCACCAACGGCCTGGTAAAGGCTACCGAAGAAAATGGCACAGTCCAAGTGGTCATAGACGTTCCTTCGGGGCGGGTCACGGCCAGTGTTGTTGTGCAGCAGGGCAAACCCGTTCATGCCGACTTCGTCAATGTCTTGAGCTACCAGTTCGCCAAGAACCTGCCCGTCGACATTCCGTCCCAGAAAAAGACCATCACCGTCGATCTTGCGTTCTCTGGAGCCGTATACGCGACCTTGGATGCAGGCAACCTTCACCTCGATGTTGAACCGGATCAATACAATGATTTCATCAGACTTGGGCGTGAAATCAAGTCCGCAATCGGTCAAAGAGCCAACCATGGAGTGTACGACTTGTACGGAATAATATTTTACGACGAAAAGGGCAACGATAAAGATGATGTCGATGAAGTCGAACAGAGAAACGTGACAGTCTTTGCGGATGGGCAGATTGATAGATCTCCATGCGGCTCTGGCACTTGCGCAAGACTTGCCGTGCTCTTAGCTCAGGGAAGACTTGGAGCTGGCCAGTCAAAGCTTGTTCATCGATCTATCATTTCCACACAGTTTGAGGGGAGCATTCTTTCAGAAGAGGTCAGCCCGGTCAAGGACTTTCCAGCTTGCATTCCCCGTGTCAGGGGGTCTGCTAATCTGGTTGGTCGCATGAGCTTTTACATAGACCCTGCAGATCCGATCTTCCCTGGATTTCTGCTCAGATAGCATAAGGGAGATGACCAAAGTGGCGGAACTCTGGTTATTCTTGAATCGAATGCATCTCCTAAGATTTTACAAGTGGTAATGTTTTCGGGCCATGTACATGTAGTCACAATTGAGCTTCTTTCGCCCTTTTGAAGTCTACCTAGATACGCAGAATGGCGAAGGATTAAATCCTTGTGAGGAATTGTCAGCCAGGACATTCATTTACCCAGCGGACCCTCCGCCTCCGGGCTTCTCTCATGGATGGCCCGGGATGTGGTAGAAATGGAGCCCGATAGCTATGGAGCCCGACGGCGGAGGTGAAGTTCATGATGGAAGGTCATGTAATTCATTGGCCACGCTCTGCTTCATTTCGGTTTCAAACCGAGTACTTGGCACGAGGGCTTCTGGGGACATCTGATCCGAAATGAACACTTTCAGCCTCCCCCAAATGAAATATCGCCATTGAGATGGGGCACTCTTGAATCCTAGCTGGCGAGCTGAACCCCTCAGCTTTCGGACCCTGCCAACTAAGCCAAACAGAGTATGCCCACAATGCCCAGTCTGTCTTCGCACCTCAACGCCCACTCTCGGACGTTTCCAGTCGTGTTGCTCATACGATGATCGGTCGTAGGCAGCAACAATTTGGTCTATATATGAAGTTAACCTCAAGTTACCCAATCTCAAATTCTGTCATACGCATCGCATGATCGCAAGCCATAATTACGACGAACACCATGCGCTTTCACAAGCCCTCGAAATAACCGACTTGAAAACTCACATCTACAACCACTTCTGCAACTTCCGAAATGGCCCCCGCTTGGCTTGAGAAGTACATCGTCCGCGTGGACGCAACCCCGGATCCACGGCGCAGTAACGAGCAGCCGGTTTTGGAGCTGAATTACACTGCTCTTGTGGGTCATCGCCGCATCGTAGGCGTGAACGGCGATACATTGCCACGTTACGAAGTTAAACGGCGGGCCATACTCGGAGCCTGGGGAGACAAGTGCGACGTCACGTCACCTGTGGATGGAAACCGCGAAGTGGCAATGATTGATTTTCACTCCTTGCCTCCATCGACTGAAATACAATTCGCGCAGGACAACCGGAAAATAATCATGAAGGCGACCGAGGGGCAATTTGAGCCTAGGAGCGACCTTCCTCGTTTACATTGGAAACCAACAGGGATGGTTGCTTACGGCAAAGCTTCTTGGGAGCTTAGGGACGAGTCGAATCTCGTGATGTCGGTCGCTGTTGATGATCATCAAGTGAACGGGGTAATCAGTCTCTGGAGAAGCCAACTTGAACCTGCAACGGTAGAAGAACTCGTGGTTGTGGGCGTTTCCAAGATTGAGGACTACAGAAGAATGTTGAGGACCTCTAAGAAGGCTTCTGTCCAAGCCGCTGCGAGTGCGACATGGTTGGCGGCATCCTAGGTTTGAAGAGAGGCCGAGCCGCCGAGGGCCCTCTTAACATGTACATCGAACAAGATGGCATGAAAGTACAGTTCTTTTTTCGCGACTGCAATCAAAAGCTCATTCCATGCGGCTGCAATATTGTTCCATCCGAACCCCCCCTAAAGTGGCTCACTTCACTTAGAATACTTCTGCAAACCAGAGTAGGTGGGGGTTTCCCACGCCCAATCCTGAATTGCGCTCAAGTTGGCATGGAATGACCACCCAAGAAGCTGTATGATTATATACTCGTACAAGATAGATCCTAAGCCAAACTACTTTTGTGTACCGAACCAAATAATCACGTATTCGGGGGACATCAGGTTCCCGTCATTGACAAACATGTCGGACCGAAACGTCGGTTAGTTGAGCCGACTCTCGGTATGTGGGGCCGGGTTTCGCACCGACTGAAAGGTAAGAGAGTGAGTCGGATGCGGGGAACCGTCGCCGAACATTGTTGAAGAGCGTCACTAACATCATGTCAACATCTTTCAGAGACAACGAGCGATCGAGTCGCAGGTGCAATCGAGCGTACGCTGTATCCTGGAAAACGATTGTGTGTCAAAGAGGCTTAACGCGTTGAACAGATGTGCTCGCTGCCGTGATATGAAGGTTCGGTGTTCGGGCACCGTTCCGTGTACGCGATGTGAAAAGAAGAAGGAAACTTGCTACTTCAGACCCGAAGAGACCCGTATAACAGTATCCGAAAGGTATTATCCACATTGGCACTGCTTCCACAGTCACATCAGTTCGCTTACTTCGGCCAATAGTTATCTGAGAGCCCTGGAGACTCGTACAAGTGGGCCGAGAGAAAGTCTTCGACACTCAGCACGAAGACTTTCACTGCGACGGCCCCGTGACCTCTTTCAAGCTTCTGTTATTTCCCCGCCCCAGTCAACAGATAGCTCGGGTCAGTTGGACGGAACACCTGCTCAGAACATTGACTGCATCGGGGGAAGCGTCAGAGATCACGATACCGCGAATCTAGGTAAGCGTTGTTCGAGTATTGCAGATTGAAGCTGAACACGCTGACGGCTTGTTATTTGATAGAAAATCCTGGACTTTCAGGCCGATTTGAACAACCATTAGAAGTTGCTGACCCCTCTGTGCGCCCACCTGCAAATGAGTTTGAGACGAATCCACTGGTGAACGACGGGGAGAGCTTCGCCCTCGACTCGTATGGCAAATACTGTAGGTTACCACTGGTTATGTTCTCCACTTCTCTCTTGGTTTTGTGTCTCTCCAAGCTCACAGAGTCAGGGTTTATGGGCCCAACATCATCATGGGCCTTTTGCAGACGCGTCCTAGCAGCGATTGGCAGTCATACGCCTAATCCGGAACCCCCACTCCGTCCTTGGGATCTCGAAACTTTGAATCTCACATGGAATCCAATCGGTCTCAATGAGCAACCTGACGTTGGAAGTCTGCCGTCATATGAGTATGCCGTGTTCAATTTGGCTGCTGTGAAATATCACCTGGGGTCATTCTCCGAAATTATCGATTATGATGAGTTCGATCAGCGCCTTAAGCGCTTTTACGAGAGCCCAGCTACGGAAGCTAAGGGCGCAAGATACTGGTATAGCCAGCTCCTATTTGTTTTTGCATTCGGAGAAGCCTTTACCTCATCACGTACATCAAAGTCTGTACCTGGCGTTGGCTATGCTTCTCGCGCCTTATCACTTCTTCCAACTATGGTACCCATGGAGAAAGATCCTCTGAGGGCCGCCGAAGCCTTATGCTTGGGCGCACTCTATCTTCAAGCGTTGGATTTGAGACTGATGTCTTTCCAGCTCGTAAGTGCATAGCTCTGAATTGTGGTTTTGTTAATCCTAAGCCAGATACCTTAGGTAGGCCAAGCTCTGCGAATTTGTGTCCTCGATGGCATGCATAGGCACATGCCGCCTCAGCAAGTAGAAAAACGACACGCAAAGCGATGCAACACAGTGTTCTGGTCTGCGTACATCATAGATCGAGAGTTTTCCACGTGGGTTGGAGCTCCTAGCTCTATAAGAGATGAAGATGTCACAACCAGCCTCCCTACGGAAATTGACGATACTGCGGATGCTGCTGCTTTAGAGCTTCATATTCAGCTTTCTCGGCTTACGGCGAGAATACTGAATGGTAAGACCTAGACATTTACCGAGGTCGTCTGGATATAGCGAGCTTACAGGTATTTTACAGGAGTGTATGGGGTGGATCGTCACTTTGATGGAAGTCTTGTCACAGAAACCCAGTCCGTTTTGCGTCTACTTGCCACGGTGTCGAGAAACCTAGGCTTGTTCATGAACACAACACTCCGTGGTGCTGATGTGAAGACGTCAAAAGTCGCGACTCATCTAGTCTTGTCATATCACCATGTAAGTCTGCTGCTCATTCGATGCCTTCCGTTGGAATTGACATTTTTGACGGCAGTGCGTTGTCCTGACGACCCGTCCCTTGGTTATGTGTGTACTTCAGAAGAGGCTAGCGACCGAAACCAATGACAGATCCATACCGGATGGGCCCATCAGCTCCTTACTCCAAACCTGCGTCGCCTCCGCGGTCAACACCCTCAAAGCTTTGAAGGCACTTGGAGACGCCGACTTACTAGGTACGATTTATTACTACGATACCGTTTTATGATCACAGCGTCCATCAATGCTGACATTTCAGACTGCTTTCTCCCATTCCAACTTGAGGCCGCCTGGTCATCCGCATTTCTCCTCAAGGTACTCGAAGTTTTATCACCTGGTCTTGTTTCTGATAAGTCATACCTGACAGAAGCACATTACATATTCGACATTATGAACCAGAGAGGGAGTCCTGCGGCAAAGCTGCGCAAATGTGACTTTGAACGACTTGAGCAGCTTGTGTCGTCTTTTCTCAGTACACCGTCTCCGAGAAACAATGTGTATCCGGAAGAACATTCGTCTCGACAAGAGAATCGGTTCACAGAAGCCGATGTGGATGGTTTTCACAGTATTGATGCTATTGAGTCATTGCAATGGGATCTCTTCGACAACGAAAGTGGCTTCGCTCTGTCCCCAACGGAACTCATGGACCTGGCTGAAAGCTTACACATGGAAGACTTCTTTGTTACCATACAAGAAGAAGACAATCCAATACGGTAGATGATTTGTAATGCCAGGACTAAAATGTCGTTCATACCTGAGAAGCCTCGGCTGCTCTGCGGAACTAAATGTCGCATTTGTACCTCAACATTGAAACGTGAAAAGTAGCATCATCGGAGTATCAACTCGTCTGATTAGGAGTCGACGTTCTTGAGTTTATCCTGACTTCAGCCTTCAGAGCGGGCATACCGAGGGCCGAAAAGCCCGGTCAGTTTAAACAGACATCCACGGATGCCGTACATATCAACACGGCCTCAGCCTATGGCCTAAGGCCCTTGTCATGAGGATCGCAAAGACTAATAAGAAGATTTCACACCTCTTCAACCACCGTTACGACGCGCCCGAAACGCCGCAAATGCCATCAAAATGGTGTCCCCGAGCGGGAGCGGGATGGATCCGGGTTGCGGGGCTGGAGTAGTCCGGTCTGTGGGGCCGTGAGATACCGCCTTTCGCCTCCGTTGGCCTGAAATCACTCCGAGGTCTCAACAAACAGACTCAGCAGAGCATTGGACTCATCTGCAGACCCACAAAGAGCCGAAAAGTGCGGTGAGAAATGCTTGGTAACTACACTCATACCTCGGCTCAATTCCCCTTTTCGTCCTTTTCTCAACATCGCAGCTTCACGGGGCTCTGCAATGCCTACAAAGCGAAATTTGCATTTGACATTCTCACTCGTTAGTAACGGGATATTTAGTGCTCAGTGCTCTGAAAATAATCGAAATGCTTTTCACATCTCGTATTTACCATGAGCAAAGTAATGCTTCAATATGACTTTCTCTATGTTTATCAACGTCTCGCAATTTGCTTGGAGCAACTTCTCCTTGTCGATCACCGTCGCTGTGGTTGGATATCTTTTATTAGTTCGGAAACTGAGATATCGACGAAAAAATGCCATAGAGGCGCCGTTCACTTCTGGGGGAAGGCCTTTGTCAAGCATGACTGTCGAGGAGGCTCAAAGCATCATGAATCAGTTGCAGGAGCTCGAATTCCCCCGGTCCATGGAAAAGGCTCGCCAAATCTCCCTCTTAAAGGTCAGTAATTCGTTGACTTAACTTTCTCAAGAGCCGGTAATGAGCGCTGACGCTTCGACTCGATGTTTTCAGGCTGGCGCTATCCCAACTATGTCCAAGCTCTTTGTAGCGACAGGCCAGAACAGCAGGCGCAACGCTGGAAGACGTGCCGTCGACACAGAAATCCTTCTACGTGAGGCGCAATCAAAGTCGAGAGATTCAGATCGATATGCTACTGCAGTTGCAAGAATGAATTATCTGTAAGCAAATTGTTTACGAGCTTTAGCGCTGTCGCTGATGATAGCACCCAATGCCCCAGACACGATCGTTACCGCCAAGCAAACAAAATAACCGACAATGATCTACTTCACACACTAGGCGATAGTCTTATTTCCATTTTCGAGGTTGTGGACAAGGATGAGTGGCGCAAGTTGACGGACACCGAGAAGTGTGCCG
Organism: Colletotrichum theobromicola; assembly: GCA_014705045.1. NCBI lineage: Eukaryota > Fungi > Ascomycota > Sordariomycetes > Glomerellales > Glomerellaceae > Colletotrichum > Colletotrichum theobromicola. Next base: position 85,670 of record JABGLZ010000694.1, on the reverse strand, counting down.
CTGGAGTCTTTCACAAAATCTTGGGCGAAGACATGAAAATCCCCTTCGATGTGCTTCCCTCGCATGAAGGTTGGCGAGATGGCTTGCATTTTGCCAACGAATTGACAGAATGGGTCGTTCAGTACGAAAATGAAGTGGCCCGGCCCTCGGAGCCCACTAACCACTACGTGAGAGTCTACGTCGATGCGGCCGTGTCTGCTTTACCCGACTTCGTACGAATCACTTTGCGAAAGACACTAGCTGCTGATATGAACGATATCATGGTGAAAAGTCTCAAGTCAGTTGAAGAATTCAAAGGGTTTTGTGTAATAAATCACTAATCAGATTCCCCCACAACAGTCTCGAGTCTCCAGGTTCGATCCTCTCAACGATGCTTCTCGTTGGCCGTCATTTGCGGAAGCTCTACCTTCGACACCTTTCTCTCCCTCGTACGACATCCTCCGCCGTCAAGCTAGTTGACGAAGCTGCCAATCCTGAGAGCAAGCTCTACAATTTCCAACGAAAGGTTCTGCAACCCTGGTACATGAAACCTACCTTTTGGTCCACGTGGGGACCCGCCGCATTGCTGTTGCGGTCGCTGGGAGGCAAAGCGCCTGGCTCCCAGGGGGAGAGATACAATCCTCAAGGATATGATCTGATGACGATTGGACCGGAACCGCAGAAAGGAAAGGGCATCGAGGAAATGGCTTCGGACATCGAGATTATCAAAGGCAGAGGAGTTGCGACTTGCCCATTCTCTCATGCAAAGGGAGGGTACATACAGGTGGAGTTTGACAACGTTGGCACTAGAAATTCTCTCCGAGTTGCGATGTAAGATTCAGTCTTTGCAGTTGGTCATCATGTTTTCGTTGTCTTTATCATCGGCCATGTATTCGAGTCTGGTTTTAGGGGCGCGGCTCGTTGTACAGGACCGTGGTTTGTTCATGTATCTGCAAAGTTAGACAAGTCAGGTGTTCCCGCCACAATCATTGAAGATCTGGAACCTCGCGAAAGCCGAAGCACGAACCGGTGTTCCGTCAAATGCCGGGAGATCCACACCGAGTTCGCCCCTCTAGGCCCGAGTTGCAGGAATCAGATCGGAGAAAATCCCACGCTACGACTTTAGCTAGCAAAACCCTGTACCGTTCGCATTGACCCCTGACGAGGTGCATTTAAGGGTCTTAAGACGCGAAGTGCCACGGGAACTGCAAGCGACGCCTCTGAACCACGGATATCTTTCATCTAATCTCTGGCTTCCGGAGAGAGATTGAGCATATTCAGCAGTTGGTCATCGATTCAACCAGTAATTCAATCAAAGTCCACTGCAAGTCAGGTACAGCCTGGAACCAAGACCTGCCTGCCGGCTTGTCCCTCCAATGAAGGCGTTTCGTGCACGTAATGTGTCTCCGCTTGGTCCGCCTGGACGTAAAAGTTTTGATGGGCGACGCCTTTCAATGACAGTGGCTAGCGGCGGTTTTTGCTCGGCTTTGCAGAGTGGAAAATTCTTGCATCCATCTGAATCCATCTGAATCTCAAATGGAGCCGCAACGGCTCCATTCTTTACCTAAAAGCTCCTCGCTTGTGTTTCTGAATACAGTAAAGTGCCAAGAGGAACCGCCGAGCGGGCCTTCTAGCGCGGCTCAACATGCCATGGAAAGCTTCTTTTACGACATCAAAACATGGTGATGGCGCCCTCCGCAACACACCCCCAGGTAACCGCGAAATTCAGACCGAAGAACGACCATTCAGCGCGTTCTCAATTCAGTCTCTACGGGGTATTTTTTCCATAATGACACAAAACAATTAGATCTTTTTACTCCAAGATGCATTCCCCGTGTTGTAGGGGTTATCTCTTATCTCTCGGCGCCCATGGGGCGAGATCGTTCTGTGGAGGAAGACCCGACTGTTACCGGCCATGCGACTGACGACAACCTCTCCGGCCAAGGATCTCTCCAGTCGGGTCAACGCCCATGTGGATCCCAACCTCTTGACTCGCGCCTCTTGATCGTCACTTAAAAGACAGCAAACGTCAGACCGTTCGCGTCGATTTTGCCGCCTGGGTTCTCGCTCCTCCAGGTGTCCAATCCTCTCCCCATCCCTCCATCTCTTGACCTCTCTCTCGAGTCCTGCCTTTGCCAAACTTCCCAACGTCTCGGCAGTGACTACTACGGCTCGATTCCTCCCATAATGACGGACGCTATTACCACCGCGACCGCTACTGGTCCCAACAGCAAGGACACCAAGAACGACAAGGTCGATGCCGAGCAAGTTCAGCCGCGCAACCCTTGGCCCGAGATGAACGACCAGACCATGCTCGGCGAGACCAGCGACGAGCTGAACAACGATCGCCTCAAGAAGATTGCCGCCGAAGGCAGCGCTCACTTCCACCGTCTGGGCTGGAAGCGCCTGGCCATCGTCACCATCGTTGAAGCCGTCGCCCTCGGTGCCCTCAGTCTGCCTTCGGCCTACCATACTCTCGGAATGTTCCCTGGTGTTTTCCTCACCATCACTCTTGGCATGATCTCCATTTTCACCAGTTATCTCGTCGGCCAGGTCAAGCTGGCTCACCCGTACATCGCCAACTACGCGGATGCCGGAAGACTTCTTTTCGGCCGCTTCGGACGCATCGGATATGAGCTTTTTGGTGCTGCTCTGGTTCTCGAACTTGTCATGGTTGTTGGTTCTCATGCCTTGACCGGAAGTATCGCGCTGGTCGATATCAACGGTGGTCAAGTCTGCTCCATCGTCTTCTCTGCAGTTTCGGCCATCATCCTTCTCATTCTCGCCATTCCCCCGTCCTTCACTGAGGTCGCTATTCTGGGATACATTGACTTCGTGTCTATCCTCGCCGCTATTGGTATTACCGTCATCGCTACCGGTATTCAGGCCAGCAACTCTGCAGGCGGTCTTTCCGGCGTCGAGTGGTCTGCCTGGCCTAAGGAGGGGATTTCATTCTCCGAGGCCTTTGTCGCAGTGAGCAACATCATCTTTGCTTTCAGTTTCGCGATCGGTCAATTTTCCTTCATGGACGAGATGCATACCCCGACCGACTACATGAAGTCTATTTGGGCGTCTGGATTTATCCAGATCGCTATTTATACCCTGACTGGCGCTCTGTGCTACGCTTTCATCGGACCTTCGGTGCAATCGCCAGCGCTGCTATCTGCGGGACCTCTTATCTCGAAGATTGCCTTCGGTGTCGCCATTCCGGTCATCTTCATCTCCGGCTCGATCAACTCGACTGTTGCCCTCCGATACCTGCACGGCCGTATGTACAAGAACTCTCACTTGCGCTATATCAACACCCCCATGGGCTGGGCTAGCTGGATTATTCTTGTGGTCATCTTCACTATCATCGCTTGGGTGATTGCCGAGGCCATTCCCATCTTTTCCGACCTGCTCTCTCTGGCTTCTGCCCTCTTCGTTTCCGGGTTCTCATTCTATATCCCGGCTATCATGTGGTTTGCTCTGCTCTGCAAGGGCAAGTGGTACGCGCGTGAGAATATTCTCATCAGTGCTGGAAGCATCCTCGCTTTCATTATCGGCGCTGTCACCCTGGTCGCTGGTACCTACTCGACCATCGTGGATATTGTAAGTCAACGCAAAAATCTTAAGTTCAATAAGGCATGCTAACAGCGATATGTAGATTGACGAGACGACGACTGGCTCTGCTCACAAGCCTTTTGCTTGCAGATCCTCCTAAGCCATAAGGCTTATAGTTGTACATAAATGTAATTATTAGAAGTCCAGTGCGACTTCAAAGACAAAAGATACCCTTGGCAAAAGCCATGATGATTACGAACTCTCTAAAAGCCCAGTCTTTACCTATATACTGTGAACATGCAAATATGTGTAATTTGATTATATTTAAGTCATTGTTCGTCCAACTGGCAGTCAAACTCCCTGATTTGAGATTGCCTCGAAGGCAAACTTCGCTGGCTTGGAATGAAATTGGAGGCTACGCGAATTGGTGGCGTATTGCGAGTTCACTACAAATTGTGAACGCAGAATAATACATGTGTGATGTCGTTCTCTGCTTCTGTTGTAAGCATAGTGAGGATGGCAATGGAGAAATGTAGAGTGAAAGACTGTAGGATCACTGAATTAGGAATCATGAGGGCCATTTGTAATGGGTTGGGAATGAATTCCGAAATAACACACGCGAAGTTCTAATGTACATGCTGAGTCGTCTTACAGCTCAACAGCTCCGCTACACGGAAGCAAACCTCCATTTCCATTACCATTTACGGCAGCTCACCTCCAACGACTCATGACCTTGGCGCACCGTTCGGAGAAACTGGACGATGCACTCGGGTGTAGAAGTGACTTAGATGTTGCACAAGAAAGAGGAAACATCGTCATTCATGGTGCTGAATGAAGGGTGGCTGCGAATATCCTCAACCTTGCCAGTGGTGGCAATTTGGCCACCACCGTTCCGGCATCCAGTGTCACTTTCATACATATGTTAGTCATGAATTTCTGGAGCTGTCTGCTGCTACTTACTTGTAGAAGATGCAGTTGAAGCCATGGGCGTCCAGCGAGCTGACCTTGTCGTTGAGTCTTCCGATAGGAGAGACTGTAAGATGTTAGCCGGAAGCTCTTTAGACCGGAAGCATAGATGCGATACGAACCGCAGAAGCCAAAGTTGAAGTTGACCGTGTCGCAGTCGGCCATACCCTTGTCGCTGCAAAGAGAGACACTCTGGTTGATCTGTCTCTCCTCGACCTCCTTTGTCGAAGTCTCGACTGGAGCTGCGAAGACAGCGAAGGAGGCAAGGAGAACAGCGACGATGGCCTTGGAAAACATTTTGGTTATATTTGCAAATATGAATCGTAAAAGAAGCAAGGTTCTAAGAGATTTTGACGTAATAAGTGGGAGAGCTGGGAGAGCTGGGAGAGCTGAAGATTGTTATGATAGTAGAAGACACTGAAGTGTGATGGTGATGAGGATAAAAGAAGACTACTCATCGTCGTGGAAGCCCGTCTTTTATAGATCTCAGAACAAAATTTACACATCTATCATCGCATAGATGACATGGATTCAAAGGACTTTCTTGACCGTCACGTAACTCGCTTTCGCGAAGGCGGAGTCCATCTCGGTCGTCCGCAACACGAGGCCTCACATCTGTGGCCTCATGTTTCTGCTGCCTCACTGTTGATCATTCAAATGACAAGAGACTAAACGAATCTGACGCCGTCATCACGAGTCACTAAGAAAGGCCCTGTCAAGTGGTTGAGGCTGGGTATTGATGGCTTGGCGATTATCCATCAGACTCCCAATACAGCAAGTCCTCGGATAATCTAGACCCATCTGATGATATCAACTGAGTTGACATAAAGGTGTTCCACACTTCATGTCAGACCCGATTAGGATCTAGGTCAAGAGTAAACTTCGAATAAGATGCTGGCATCGTGACTCGCTCTTTTACACTAAACCACATTAACGTTGATCGCCATAGATTCATCCCGGTTGGGCTGTGCTCCGAGCTGGCGGGTTGAATATCTCCGGCTTTCTCGGGATGGCTGTCGATCTCTGCCCCACGGCCCGCAAATTGGCCATTCGTTCTCGGATCCGTCCCTTTCGATACTGCCTCGGGCCTTGGAAACCAAAATGTTGTGTTTGTAAGTCCTCAAGGTATAGCAGGCCAAGTGCCAAGGTGTTTGCCAAGTTCATAGAACGAGGCGCACTTCAAGATAGTCGCAAATGATGAATGCGCTCTTTGATCGTGCCACAGCTCGGTCTCGTAAAAGGCGTAGATTATTGCTTGAATTGGTTTTGCGAAGAAACTATAATGGAGGAAACAATTTCGAAGGGATCGTCAAACACGGTTGACAGTCGAAAACAACGAGCCCTAGATCGCCAGACCGTTAGATCAGATTTTGTAGTTTCTCAAGACATCAGTCATTGCCTTAAAGTCCACAAATACCGTGGCTATTTTCCGTCGAAAGTGGTCTCTTTCCTCATCCAGCTCATCATCCTAAAGCATTTCACCAGCTCTTCCAAGCCCTATATACTCTATATCTTTCTCAAGCTCTCCAAACCTACAAAGTCTTCGTTGAGAATTTGAACTTAAACCAAGCAATACTTCCACCAATATGAAGTTCACCACCGTCACTGCCGTACTTCTCAGCAGTCTCCTGTCTACCACAGCAGCTCTTGATCCTGCTGTCAACGGCAACAGCTTCCATGAACGCAGAGTCCAGGATATTGAAGATCGACAAGTCGCCGGAGCAATGGAGACTCAGAACCTGATCGAAGCTGAAAGCATTCTCAACTCGGCTCGCTCCTCGGCGGTCGGCAAAATCCGTGGACGCCGACTCCGTGAGGCTCAGGAGCGCCAATGCTCCAAGCAGCCTGCCACCGAGTGCAACAAGTGCATGGACGCACTTGTGCAGACCGCAATCTTTGAGGTCATGGGTTGTGGAGTTGCCGCTCTTGGCGTGGGCGCTCTCAGCGGAGGAGCCGCATCTGCACTCGCTGCAATGGGTTTTATTGCTTGCGACGGAGCCGTCTACGGCAGCTATGAGAAGGGGCTGGTCGAGTGCAGAGCCTTTTAAGAGGGTTTGATCGGTCTACCTTGAGGCACGCGCGACTCGTGTGTCTGCTCACAAAGTCTACAATTCTCTCAAGATGTCCTCGGACATATTTGCTTTGAGGGGGTGGTCTCACCAATACGACAACATGGATGCTTCATCCCGGACGCCACCGCTCCGTATAAGTTTCTAGTTCTCTCATAATATAACTCAATTTCCCCATTTTTTCGCAACGTGAGACCACACAAGTATTTTTTTCAAGATTCGAAAGATCCGGCAAAATCATCACATGCCGGTGCGTGGCCGTCTCGGCAAGACGATAAGTTCGCCGTTTCTACCATCAAATCGTTTACTTCACGAGCTATCCTAAGTCTCTACTGCTGTAGCCTGTCGGCTTTGACACCAAGAACAAAAAGTTCCCATAGACACTGAGAAATGTGACTAGACTTTTGCTGATCTCGTTACAAACTGCGCAAGCATTGATGACGTTTTACTTGAGTGGCTAGATTGCTTGACTATGATAAGTCCAATTGTGTGAGGCTTGTAGGGCTCGTGCGGCCTGGCGACATTTCGCCGTCTCAATACGTTGCAAGGAAGTGCCTCGGCGTTTCATCAGATCTCCGTCCGATTATCTTTATCTAGATGTTTTGAGCAAGGATCTCACCCCACTAATTCCTTGACGCCCAACACTGATGCACACTTTCATTTCTAGAGCTAAACGAGAGCGATTCGTTTAGGCTCTCTAGGGTCTGTGGTCAGAGAAATGCTATCAAGCAACTGGAAAACCGGCGAGGGACTTCAACCATGGCATTTCATGAGATTATAAGTATCAGGAATAGCTTCCATGGCTCCTGTAATCGAATGTAATACGATAATCCCTTCTCATTTTAGTCTTTGCGGATCATTATCTCAACCTCCTTTGCCCATCATGACTATAACTCACTCCCACCATCTCAACAATCGTCGTCTCATGAAGTCAACATCATTAGCCGCTGCTGTTTGTGTTCAAAACCTTGGTTGCTGGAAGGCTGCAGTTACCGAAATTCGATCTTGGCCTGAATACATATGTCAGCCACTACGCGCCTTGCCTAATGCTGCCAAAAGTTTGGGAGTTGGCAGCATCTTCGTCAAAGATGAGAGCAAAAGATTCGGTGCCGGTCTAGGCTCTTTCAAAGCCTTGGGTGCACCATACGCTGTTTTCTCCCTCCTTTCAGACGAAGTCTTTCGACAGACCGGAGTCAGCCCATCGTCCACAGATTTACGCAGTGGAAAATATGGCTCGGTCACTCGGAATGTAACTGTATGTGTCGCGACGGATGGCAATCAGGGCCGAGGACTCGCATACGGCGCCAAGATATTTGGCTGTCGATGCGTGGATTACATTCACAGTCATGTGAGCCAAGGCCGTGCCGATGCTATGACAGATCTCGGAGCGTTGGTTATTCGAGTTGATGGGGAGTACGAGGAATCAGTTCGTCGGGCAAGGGAGGATGCCCGTATGAACGGTTGGCATTTCGTCAGCAGCACCTCATGGTCAGACTTCGATGAACCCATTCCGAAGACGGTCATGAATGCCTACATGGTTGTAGTGGAGGAGACACTCCAGACGCTGCCCTGTGTAGTGGACATTACCCACGTCTTTGTGTGCGGTGGCGTGGGTAGTATTGCGGCAGCGATCTTCATGGGTCTTTACAAGCACTTCCAGGAGCTTCAAGGTCTAGGTCACTCTGTTCGTATTCCATGTTTCGTCGTCATCGAGCCAAACCAAGCAGACTGTTTATTGCAAAGTGCCAAGGCGGGAGAAATGCGCCAGTCTTGTGGCAGCCTGCGCACACTCATGGCTGGCTTGGCTTGCCGAGGCCCGTCTCCGGCAGCATGGAAAATTCTTGAGTGGCTTGCTAGCGACTTTGTCGCCGTCTCTGACTCATTTGCGATTGAAGGGATGAAATACCTGGCGGAGGGGCGCGAAGGAGATGTGCCTGTGGTTTGTGGGGAGTCGTCAGCTGCGAGCATGGGGCTCCTTCTGAACTCCAGTGCGAACCAGACTTTGCGTGAAGAGCTTGGCCTGAATGAGCAAAGTCAGTGTCTTTTATTTGGTCTTGAAGGTGCGACGGACCCCAAGATATATGAGGAGCTCGTTGGACGCACGCCTCAGGCTGTTTTCGAGGCTCAAGACAAGTTCTTGGCGACCCAGACGGAAAGCTAACTGAGTATTGTCGCTCTCGCCGGTTTTTATCACAAAGTAGAATTCGATTCATGGGTAGTTCATGACCGCAAAATCCCTCCATTGTCAGCTTGTTTGTCATCCGCCACCAGACTAGGACATTGTGCCGACAGGAGCAATTAATTCAGTCGAATAGATGCTAACCGGTAGGTAGTCTTTGATGATGTATTGCTGTTCTCACTTCCGTGCGATAAGTCTTTCGGAAGTAGGTGCAGGTTCTTGACTTTTTTCCGGGACTTGCAGAGATCACTTGGGAAATTTTCGAAATAGTTGTTGTGTTGTCGCGCTGAAGACTTGATGCTTCCAGTTGCTGTTTACGTGATGGACAGAGTGACAGGCCGCCGCTTTAGGACTAGTACGTCTATATTTAGATCTTCATTGTGCCGAGGCATCTGCTCCTTGGTGCTCGTCCAGTCCTCATTAAAGAAACGAGTCGTTCACGTGGGAGTCTTGCCTTTGATTTATACATCTAAGGAGCTGGGACTTGCTAAAATATGGCGATCCCAAGAGGTCGTCTCCTGAAGCCGCATCTCGCTTTGTAAGCTGTTTGTTGCGAAGCAAACAATCGATGACCCATAGCGCCTGGGTTGCCCCACATTCTCATACCACCGGGGCTTTAGCGCTCAAGCGCCCAACCTCGGCTGTCCGTTGTTTGTCTTACGGGCCCCTTACGACCAACTCACCGAAATCACATTGAGGCTCCCCGCCAACAAGAACGATTACTGATCATCACGACGATACATTAAGTGACGCTTGGAATCATCTGATCAACTAGAGTCTAAACTCGGTGAAGGGTGCAATTATTGAAACCATCACTTCAGTCCCCAACGCGTCAACGAACCTAAGCAGCTGAGCTCACCATGGCCACCTTGCAAGAGCAAGTCGTCGCGGACGACCTCGGTTCTGACAGATTCGCCAGTCGCGCCAACCCTGGACGCATGGGAAATGCCGCGAACATCGCCTACGGAGGGTGTACCATCGGGTTCGGCATCTCATCGGCTTATCACACAGTCGAACCCAAGTACCTTCTCTACTCAGTGACCGGAAACTATCTTGGTCCAGCCTTGACGGATCGGAAGCTGAAAAGCACTGTTCGCAGAGTCCGCGACACCAGAACCTTCGCAACAAGACTCGTTGAGATTAGCCAGGACCAAGATAACGGAGAGTCGCGACTGTGCATGATCATGCTGGCGGATTTTCAAGTGAAGGAGCAGGCTTCACTATTGGTGTACTCGGCACCTCCATCAAGGACATACTCTCCTCCAGAGAAGGGTCTTCTCGCCACTGAGGCAGCGGAAAAGCTGGTCAAGGAGGGCGTCGTATCAGAGAAGCTGGCCAACCTGTACCTCGTCACTTTCGGGTTGAACGCCCGCTTCCTCGAAAGTCGCATGACGCCTGAGGGAGTCGCCCCCAACAATCTCCACGGCGTAGCCAAGAAAGCCAAAACACCTCAAGATGATCTTCCTCTGACTTCCAAGACCACGGCCGATTGGCTTCGTTCTCGGCATCCGATAGAGCGACTTGAAGACCGGTTTGCCGGCTTGGGCTTTGTCCTAGACGGAGCGCTATCTTTCATCCCTCTCACGCACAACTTCATGTTCCTCGACGACGCTGGAGCATGCTCTAGCCTTGACTTTGCGCTCAGATTCTTCACCGGGGAGGTAGATTTGGACAAGTGGCACCTCAGAGAATTGAAAACCATCACAGGACGCGACGGGAGGACATACACCGAAGCCCGACTTTGGGACGAAGATGGGAACATGGTCGCAAACATGACGCAGCAGTCTATCATGAGGCCGTTGAAGAAGGTAGCCAAGGCCTCTCTCTAGAGCGACTCGGTTTCGTTGTCAGCGCTAGACTTGTTTACACGCGGAAGAGGCTGTTAATCAACGGCGAGCCTACCGAATTTGCGTGGGTTGGCCTGTTCAAGAGAGGACTATACATCACTGGATGAACACATCTCGCTTGGGCCTGTATGTGTTTATAGATATAAATTTCCTTACCAGAACCTGAATCATTTTTCGTCACAATAAAAGAAACCTTGATCGTGCTTGGAAGCTCATCTATCTTGGGAAGGCGAGGCTTACACTAGATAATGCGTTCAATTCAATCTGTAACCTGACTCCTGGAAGGTTGCAACTCCATCGGATGCTTCCGAAAGACTGTTCGGTCTACTCTTTGCACTTTTGACTAACTGATAAGTAGGTTCCCAGGTTCGTCCAGGTCCTTGTCCCCGCAATCGCCGTTGGCTTGTCGTTCTTTTTGGTTGAGTCTCCGAGGTGGCTCGCCATTCAGGGAAAGCAGAAAGATGCCCTGGGCGCTCTGGTGAAGCTCCCTGGCTTACCAGCTGATCATCCATACTTGGAGGAGGAGTTCGCCTTGATCGAGACCCACTCGGACGATGAGAACCACCAATCTGGGGACCAAGGGTATTTACCTATCATGAAGGAGACTTTTATGGTACGGTCGAACCTCCGCCGGGTGCAACTGACCATAGTTGCCTATATTCCCGCCCAACTTTCTGGCGCCAACTTGGTAAGTCACTTGATCTTGACTGGCAAATTGCTTTGTTTAAGCGGTACATTCAGGTAACCAACTACCTTCCAACGATCTTCGGCTACATTGGAGTTCAGGGTGCTGGCGTCAAAGTCTACTCTTCAGGCTTATACGCTGTCGCAAAGATGATTTATTGTCTTGTCGCCTCACCTGTCTTTGTCGATGTCCTCGGCAGACGAAAGTCTCTCATGATCGGCAATACGATCCAGGCTGCTCGTCACGCCTGTTCCAGTGGCTATCTGAAGTACTTCACCAAAGATCCAGACTCTGTGCCAAAAGGAGCCTCAGATGCCGCCACCGGAATCATCTACATCCACGCTCTTGGATGGGCTGTGGGACTTTACACTTTACCGTACCTGTTCGGCGCGGAGCTTTGGCCTGATCGTATCAGATCGTTTGGCGGTGCCTTGTCACAAGATTTCCACTAGTTGTTCTATTTCGCCATCACAAAAGCAACGCCAAGCATTCTGGGTAGTGTGTACATTTTGGGCGCATTCTTGTTCTTTGTCGGATGCTGTATCCTTGCCTTCATCTACACTCTTTTCTTCATTCCTTAAACGAGTGGTCTGAATTTGGATGAAATAGATGCCATCTTTCAGCGACCATATCATAGGACGCGACGAGCAGCATCTGGTAAGAGTGAGTAAGAGCACATCGATAGGCGAATTTTGGGGGGGAAGGAGGCAGTGGCCCATCTTGAAAGGGACTAGGCCAAGGACCGAATGGGCAACACCATCTCCTCAGTTTAGGCGTTGACATGAATCCTGTGGTCTCATTGTGTCTAAAGCAGCGGGGTGTGCTCATCTAATGTAGACGCCTGTAAGTGCCTTCGTCTTGTTGACGCAAGCGTGGCTTTGTCGATATTGGGCCCGCGGAAGACAGCCTTCCTCGAAAACACCCAACCTAGCCAAGTGAAGAAGAACAACACCGATGCCACGACGCTGTAGATCGTTAGCTATTAGGACCCGCCACGAACCATTCGCTCAATCTGCGCTTCTTCTCGCATAGACAGAGTGACTAACCTATTGTAGTTCATATTGTAAGGTGTTATCGGATATTCGGTGGGAAGACAGCAGGCAATCACCAGCAACCCAGTCCAGATTGTCGATGTCAAGTTGACGGCGTAACCAAACCGTCCCAAGTTGAATGGCCGCTCAGGGAGAATATCGTTACGATCCACGAACAGGAGAATAGCCTGTGGTATGACGTAGGATCCGACTAAGAAGATGATAGAAGCGCTCACCATGAGCTCAAATGCCGTCTCTGACCCGACGAAGACCAGTCCATAGACCTGAAAACTCCTTAGTTTGGTATCTCTCTGGCGCAAAATAGAGAAATCTTACGATGGAAAATGCTGCCTGTAATATGACGGCGTTGAGAGGCATTCCGAACCTTGGACTAATCTGCTTCCACAAATCGGATCGCGGGAAGCATTCGTCCCGAGCAGCAGACCACAATGCTCGGGACGAGCCTGTTATTATGGCGACCACGCAAGCAAAGAAGCATACTGCGAAGGCGACCATGAGAAGCATGGTAATGACTCGACTGTTTGTTGCTTGATAATACAGCTGGATCAGAGGGAGCCCACTAGGCGCGTTCAGAATCTCATTGATATCCTTAATGACGAACATGCAAGTACATGCAAAAGGAAACACTATTATTATTCGATTAGCCCGAGAAGCATCAACGGCTGGGATGTTGAAACCGTACCAGTTGCCAGTCCGATAATCACTGGGTATATCTGAGTCCTCAACTGTCAGCAAACCCTTGCAGGAGGGAGTTACGGGATGGCGGGAATACCTACGATAACTTTGGGGGCAGTGACAGTCGGATTCGGGATCTCCTCCGTCATATGCACACCGGCATCGGTCCCGAGGAACCCATAGAGACTGTTGACAAAGCAGAACACCCAAGCGAGAGAGTGACTACTCCATCCGCTAGATATCGTGGTGTCTGTGAATACCCAACTGGCCGAGTTGTAGTCGGGATAGCTGCAGACCAGCATTGTGATAGTTGTCGTTACCAGTGTCGCAATAGAAAACACAACTTTCCTCGGCAATTGATTAGTCTTCGACGTGTCCCAGGGAGTCTTCAAGACGTACAGATGAAACCGTTCAAAGCTGGCAGACTTCGAGCCCCAAGAATATTGATAGTGGCTCCTAGTATCACTGTTATCACGTAAACAAGGTACTTGTGCCATGGATCGATGGCGTAGTCGGGATACATGAACTGGACGATGGAGAGGACCATGCCAGAGATGAAATTGCTTGTACTTGCGCATCCCAGCCAAATGCCCAGTACACTGATAACGGCAGTGCTTTCAAACAAGTCAGTCATAAACTTTGCTAACTAGTACATTTAAAGATACTAACCAGTAGGAAATGAACGGTCCCCATTTTGGAGGAGACAGAATGAAAGCCCAATAGTATTGCCCGCCAGCGACCGGGAATGCAGATGTCAACTCAGCCATCCCTAGTGATACGATACCAATGAACAAAGCCGCTGGAAAGAGCATAAATATACTGCCGGAAGATGATCCCTGCTTTATGCCATTCCCGATGGCACTGCACACGACAGTCAGTCACGTCAACGTGGGGTGTTGGGAGAACATGACATGGGATTTGGGATGCTGACCTGGCAAACCCATTCCAAGTACATATTACAGCATAAGATAGAGCCAGCAGAGAGAACGTAGAGAACTGTCTCGGCATCTCTGGATGGTATCCAGACGCCTCCAACTCCGCATCGTCGTAGTTGGGCTGACCATTGATATCTTCAATTGGAGGGCGGGCTGATGCGCTGGGTATCACTCTTACGCGTCCCTCTGCACGCTGACCAGGTCTCCTTTTAGGAGACGACTTCATCGCAGCCAGTTGTTTCGACCAAAGCTCACAGGTTTAGGCTGCCTCGGTGCCACGTTGGACGACTTTGGGATGTGGACGAGACTGGGTTTTGCTAGTTGTTTGGCGATATCGGACTGACTCAGGGATCTACTCCCCGCGGCGCTCGCTAGTCACACCCGCTAGCCCCGTGACCTACAGCAGTTATCCTAGCAGCGATAAGCTTCTTTTTCGCTATCCACGGAGACAATCGGGGACACCTTATCAACCCTCAGCCAAACTTTTCAGGAGATGGAATTCCGTAGCTCCGGAAAGATAGCTGACAGCCGAATCGCAAGCCCAGGACAAGGCCGATACGGGAACGGCTGGTGCGGCCCCACTACGGCCGCAGCAATCGGCTCTCTCCCCCGGCCTTGTAATTCAATGGAAATCGAAGGCCGTGAATAACCATTCGCAAGTCTCGGGACTTCGCTACCCTTGTGTGCGCGCTTTCCGCACAAACTGCTGCAAGGACTATGTTTTAGGAAAACTCCGTGCTCGGCGTAAGGTATTGAAGGAGTAAAGAACCCCTGTGGTATGAAATATGAATTGAGTTCGGAGATGCAGCGGCTGGGAGAGCCTATACATCACGTTCACCACGCACGGCGAGAGGCAGTATCTTTGGGAATATTCAAATCGTTCGCTTTTCTCTCCAGCTTTTTAGAATGGATCACCCAAGTGTCTTTCATGTACCACAATCCATGCCATCACTGCATGGTGATTACATCCTGTTTACAACCACCGACCCATGCTCTAAACTCCTTCATAAGCTAGAACCTTGAGAAATCGTGTTCCATTAAGACATTACACACTAAAAGTAGTCCACATCTCATGAAAATGAGGGGATGAAGAAGAAAAAAGTCATAAAAACCAACCAAGCAAGCATCATGTCGTGCAACTGGATCACTCAGTTGCATGTACCAAAGGCAGGCTGGCATCCCGTGCCGCAGTGGTCCGTAGTGCTTCCACACCAACCATACTGACTGCAGCATGTGGCGCCAGGCTCCTTGATACACGTTGTACCGCCCTGGGTCGAACCACAGCGACCATTGGTGCTCACCGGCGGAGTACCTGAAGGCCCGTTAGCCGAGCTGACGGGAGTGACTGAGCTCGCAGGGGTCGATGAAGACGGCGGCGCAGAGCTCACACGTACACTCGAAGTTGACGCTCCCGAGATGGCACAATTGCCGTAGAGAGGCTGGCAGGACGCGCCGCAATGATCGGCGGTGTTGCCGCACCAGCCGGCAGAGGAACAGCACGTGGCGCCGGGCTCGTTAACGCAGGTCGTGAAGCCGAAGTTGGGGCCGCAGCGACCGTCTGTGGAGGGCGTGAGGGTTCCTGTGGGAGAGGCGATGGAGGTGCTGAGGGTAGTGGCAGTTGCGCGTGTGGTGGTCGTGCCGGAACTGGGCGGGGTGTCGCCGACGGAGCGGTACCAGTTCTCCTGGGGATCGCCCAGGCACTCTCCAACAGTGACGGACTTGAAGCCGTTGCGGAAGAGGGACTCAAGCATGTAGTCTGTCAGGTTGTAGACTGACTGGTAGACAGGGTCGTGCTCGATCTGCAGCCACTTGGTGTTGGCGGGATCCTTGCCCTCGACGTTATCATCCCAGATGTCCTTGGAATCCTGGATGAGCTCTGGGCTGTCGTGAAGGTAACCCTCGGTGTCCAGATTGAAGTAGGTGATGTGGTAGCCAAGGTCATTCAAGTAGCCTTCGCAAGTAGCGTCACAGGCGGAGTAAGGGGGTCTGTAGATGTCAGCCAGGTCTTCATTGCGGCGAGTGAGCTGTAGCATACCTCATGTAAGTCGGGAAGTAGCCCAGCAAGTCGGCAAAAGCGATCTCATTGTAGATCATCTGGTTGCGGAACTTCTCTGCACTAATGGTGGTCAGTCTCTGGTGAGACCACGTGTGGCTGGCAACCTGGTGACCCTCGGCGATCATGCGCTGGAAAAAGAGTCAGTGTACGAATCCAAAATCATGTTACGTATTCACGTACTCTAATCAGAGCAGGCCAGTTGGTGGTCGGGTCGTTGATCTTGCCCTTGCCAAGGTTGTTGCCGGTGATGTAGAACGTAGCCTTGGCATTGTATGCCTACATAACAATCAGCGATGCATACTCATTCAGTCATTTGGCAAATACATACCTTGAGCTTATTTAGAAGATCCTCGGTGTAGATATAAGGGCCATCATCAAAACTCAAAGCGATGTCACCGTACTGCTCGCAGTGATAGATGGCCTCGCCGTAAGGCACGGAGCCAATCTTTGTACGCGCGACATTGGTCGTATCCGGCCCGTCGGGACGGATGTTGGCATCGCATGCTGGGCCGTACTCAATCATGCACGACGGCGCGGAGCAGTAGAGATACCCCTGGCCGCACCATCTGCCGCATTGTTCAGCGCCAAGTCTTGGGGATATCTGGGACAGAAAAAAGACTTACCCTGCGCTGGAACAGCAGTATCCATCGTCGCAGACTTGGTTGTCGTAGTCCGGACCGCAGCGGCCCACGGACTGACGCGCCTCCAGCTCCGAGGCCGCTGGCGCCGGCTCAGCTTCAGCAGCACGGCGCTCGGTCTGGCGACGGGCCGCGGTGAAGTCCTGCATGGCGCGTCTCCCAGTCATGATCTGGGGTACGGGAAGCCTGTCGCCAGAATCGGCGCCGTGTGCAGCGGCTAAGCCGAGACCAGCCGCGAAAGCGAGGGTAGTGAAATGCATCGTGAAAGTATGCGGAAAGTACAACGTGGGTGGTAACGAATGATTTGCCCTCCGTGGACACACACACAACTGCGCTGAACGAATGGACTGTGGCAAGGCAGAATTCAATAAAGAACAGGGCCAGGCCAAATGGGACAATGTACACAAAAGCAGGAGGTGAATCTACCGAAAACACTGCTTTTGGCAACTAATTACACCGTGGACCGGAAGAATAGCAGAGCGGACCAGACGGCTCGGGGCCGGAAAGTGTGTTATATAACGGAAGGACATGTTCGTCTGATCGGGTGAGGAAGCTACCTTGGGCATGTAGGTAGTCTCTCGGCTGAAAATACGACCCTAGGCAGGCGCGTGAAAGATCGACCGCAGCGTGCTTGGCTCCAGCTCGGAGGGGGGTAGTAATTACAGCGAGCAGGTCTCTGCCGGAGAGAAAGGCGACGTTCTGTATGTGTGTGTACATTGCCGGCCATCCCCGCATGGCGGTAGATGCCTGTACCGTGGAGCGAGCTTCCAATGAGACAAGGGTGCTTCGAGGCGGCGGTGGCTCCCCGTTGGTCGGGGCCCTCTGCCGGCAAGTCACAAGTGACTATTTTAGCCACCTCCATCTGGTAATACGAGGGCGAACAAGAGAAAAGCAACGAGCCTGCAACGTGAATAAGATATGGGGATGGTTCTAGCGCAAGTAGCTGAACAAATTCCCGAACGTCACGGGCCACTAGAGGCGGTCATGAACAGAACTGGCGGTGATTCAGGACGCCACTAGGCGTCTGAGAAGACAGTTCTGACATGGCTTGAAGATGTCAGGGACGTCTTGTGAATGAGTGGTGGATGTGCCGACTACGGCCGCCAATCTTGGCAGTCTGGTGCCTGACTGTCTGTGAGATGTGTAATTGGAGGCAGCGCAGGCAACATTGAATCCATACATGACCTTATTGTGTGCCTAACACAAGAGATGGTGTACAGAAGGCCGTCGTTTGAGGTACCAAGGCAAGCCAAGAGGGCCATCATCGAGCACAGGCTGACTGGACGTAAGCCGACGTGGATCCGAAGACGGGCAGGCAGGTCAGACGTTGTGGGGTCTTGAAGAGCGTCCAAATCGATCGAGGAGTGCGTCAAAAGCAAGAAAGAGCAATATGAGAAAACGAGGATGGTTATTGAGGCGACAAGGCTGGGCGTTGGTGCTGATGCCGAGCCCGCGTACAGCATAGTAACGTGCCTTGCAGATCAGCCGAGTAATAATGCTGTGGACATCAATGGCATGATGGCCTTGCATTCCTTTGATGGAGCTGCTTGCATGTTGCCCTGTTGCCCGGCTGTTGTTGATGCACAGCAGTGTGGGCTATATTGAAGAGGGGCCTCACTGTGATGTCTCCAGCTTTTTCTCATGTAGGTGAGACTGTGAGCAGTATGGGCTGTGGATGATGAGATGCACTCGCTTTTCTGCAGTTGGCTTAGTGAGAAAAGAAGGCGTGGGAGGAAGACGAGGTGACGAGTTGAGAGGGACGATGGATGGGTGAGTGAGATGGAGACTGGAAAAGTGCTGTGCAGCAGTGATGGAAGCAGCGAGCCGGGGGCGGATAGCGGGGCAGAGCCATAATTTTGTGGGGCGGGTCCGAGGCAGGCTCTTTTCCTCATAAGAGAAAGTGCATAAACAGCATGCAATAATCGAGGAAATACCCAGGAGCCTCTTTTGAAGGTTATTCCCCCGATTATTACCTCCCGCCCCGAGTCCACGGTGAGCTCACCCCCCTTAGAATCCTCTACCGAAGCTCAACCTACCATAGTATTCGCTCCGCGCCTGCCACGTCCCACGAGCGCCCCTGACCTGCCGAATTATTGGCTTGGCAGCGCTCGGTGTGTGTCTTTCTGGGGCCTCTGGATGGCATCTTCAGGCTTCAGATCGCATCTTCCCAGCACGTTTCCTGCTGTTTTTTCAGGCCATGTCTGCCGAAAAGATGACCCGGGCCAGGGGTTCTCGCCATCGGCTCACTGTGTCTGACGAGGGAAGCTTGCCTTACTCGAAGCTTTCTGGCGCTTGCTTGGCAGTCAGCTTCACGTTGGATTGTGACTACTGCCACGAAACGTGGACGTTTTGCTCGCGCGCGGCTGTCTCTGGGTCTGACTCTGAGTCCTTGTTTTTCTCGTTTCCTTCCTGTACTGATTGTACTTTCTGTGATGTGACGCTTACGGTGGGATTACAAGACCCTTTGCCGGCTGGGCTCTCTTCAGTTAGCCTCCCATCATGTCGGCAAAGTCAACCCCCCGATGCTCGATTGACAGCAACGTCGGCCGCCATTCTGGCTCGTCCTTCCGAGAAGGACGCCCCAGTTTCGTGCAGACACGGGTTTGCCCAGACTTGAGACACTGGCCAACCGCCGGCCGTTGCAAGGGAGGCTGTTCTCTGAGACCAGTCTTGCTGGGTTTGCAATCCCCCGTTCCCACGTTGCCGTCGCGGCCGTTGCTACGAGAGTGGTAACAGCACCTGAAATGGACGATTCCCATCACGCCCTTCACCGGATCACGAAACTCGACGAGGTGGCAGTTTACCCCCCGTGGATTGCCTCTTACAGAAAGAAACAAGAACCTTAACTCCGGGCTCGGTACCCGCTCGTCGGCCTGGGATAGAGTTGGCTCGCTTCGCACAAGTCCCGTCGCTGCGTTGTAACTCGCTGCAACCCGCCGCATGTTGCTTCTGGGTTCAGTATGCCCTCTGCGTATGCTGCATCACGGCGCAGCAGCTCGCACAGGGTGCAACTCACCGCATTCGGTTGCACATTCGCACAAAAGGGAAAATTAAGGGACCAGGGTTGCATATGTGGTTAGCAACAGTGGGAGGAGAAGAAAAAGTTTTCACTCCAGGTTGCTGGCATCATTGCCTGGCGACCTTTTGTTCGACGTCGAGGCTGATGCCAAGGAGCTGAGATGGTATGATATGACGATGGCTGGCAGCATGAGGGGTCTGAGTGCATAATATTTGCGCGCTGGCAGCTGCGACAGCATGTGGCCTAGCCCTTTTGTCTCGTAGCGGTTATTCATATCCCATGTCGTGTGCGTCGTGATACTAGATGTCTCCTCCTTCCAAGACAATGACGAGCCCTGTCATGCGTGAGACATCGTACCGGTCGCTGAGCAGATTGGTGGCTGGAATACGATGAGATGAGGGGTAAAACGATGAAGACTTCATTTCCTTGCGGAGCGCGGTCCTGCGCCAATTGCATGAGAGTTTGTCAGACTTGAGCAAATATATCCGGGAATAAATCAATCTAATACTCACTGCGGATGAGCGGACTTGCAAATGAAGGCAGCTCAGGTCAGGGCATCGCGCCAGAATGGCGAGGATGAAGACATCCGAAGGAAGCCCCAGTGGACGGATGCCTACGCGCGTAGTGTGTGAGCTTCTCTAAGCTCTGCCCGCGTCTTTTCCCTCCACTCCCTGATGGAGCTTTTGTGGGTGTTTCTTTCGTGACATGGAGAGATCGTCGTTGCGGTCGGGCATGAGTTGCAGGCGGAGGGCGGGAGTGATGGGGCCTTGTCCGGATCACTTCCCCAGGTGGACCTCACTTAAAGCTGTTCAAGGTTGAGACGCGCTCCGCTGGAGCAAAATCCCATACCTCACACATGTGAGCTTTGCGATGTCCGATTAGCTAAGACACCCGCCGATGAAGTTCTCGACTCAGATCTGTGATCAATCGTTGCGCTTGGTCTTCCCCGCGACTCACTGGCGCTGACACAAACACGTGGGTTCTAACATGAGTGAGTGAGAAGGGCGTGTAAGTGCTAAGCAGCAGAGATTAGACTGGCGCCGCCCCGCACTCATTCCAAGTCACCGGAGCCTCACCGCGCGGTGAATTGTGTGCGATAGAAAAAGCGCCATCAGAGGCCCATCACTCGGGTACCTGATTCTAGCGCCGGCGAACCTGCCAAGCTGGGCGTGGAATGAGTTTGGCTTAACGATGATCTTTTCGGGGCCCCATCACGCCTCCGCCGCACTAAAAAGTTCCGATTTTCAGCCTTCGGGGCGGGAGCTACTTAGTTCAGATGGCGCTGATCTTGCGAAAGATGGTAGGGCTCGACGGGATCTGTCTCCTCCCACATCACGGACGTACAACTAAGGTTGACGGGTCCACGACGGCGGCGGTTCGACGGGGGCACGGAGGCATAGCTTCCTTTTCTTAGCTCCGTGTTGTTAGTGTTGGACGCGATGCGACGAACTACTTTAGCTGGGACCGCAGAGTTGGGTTGCAAAAGCCCTGCCAGAGCGGGACGCGTAATAGCTTCATCTGGGTCGAGAGCGGCACCGGCTAAACAAGTTATTTGAGGACCAGCTGTTGATTCAAGTGAGACGTACCTTGAAGAAATTTTCAAATTGGATCTTCGAAACAATTGGGCAGTTCATCAGATGAAGATAGCGGTTGAGTAGAGCCATGGGCGTGGCGGGGATTTCCAGGTGTGTCCCACATCGGCGTGTCGCAGCGCTGCTATCCCCGTCGCGGAGACAAACCACAGCATCCATGCAAATCAATCATCTCAGAACAGTACACATACACATCAAGGCAATTGGAAGCAAGAAAATGGATCAACCGTTTGTATGATTTTGGATTTCGTACGTGATACTTGAGAAAGGTATCTATGCCTCGTAAGTCATTCATGGAGCCACCAGCCCTAAACATTACATTATGAATAAAAGAAAACAAATGGTCCAAGATAAAAATGAAGATCCAACAAGATAAGTCGGAAATATGAAGAGAGAATCAGAAGCTGGGAAGAGGCGAAGATGATAACGGGCCCAGCCAGAGCGCAGCCTTCCATTACCCTTCGTCTCTGTCCATCTGTACAAAGGTCCTCCGCTAGGTATGTACGAGCTCTCCAAGCCGTATGTGATGATGCTGTCGGTCGCTGGTGGTGATGGACTGTGATCCTCCTTTTTCAGGTAGCCCGTATACTGCCATTACCTGGATATATCTGCGGTGATGATATCAAGTTTTTTTTGGTCCCTCTCCCTTGGTCGGCTCTCCCGGGTCCTCCAATCGTAAGCCATGTCTCACCCTCCCAGTCGTCGCGTTGACGAGTCTAATGTTCCCATTTTCAGCCCTACAAAACAGGTCGCAAAAACGCCACATGAATGATTTCGACAAGTAAAAAGAAATGAGCGAGAAGTAACGAGGCGCCAGAGGCTTGTCCCGATGGGATGGATGGGATTGGGGAAGGCCGTGATTCGGCAGCGACCCGGGCCCCAGGCTCCACCGGGCGGCGGCATGGTCAGCTGAAAGCCAGCTCATGATGCCGCCGCATCTGTCGCTGATTGTCGAGACGTAATGTGCATTTAATGAGTGCCGCGACCGCCCTCGGCGTCCGTCTTTTCGTCGTCGCCCTTGATGACCTCGCGAGTCTTGCCCCACTTGAAGTCGTCCGAGTAGACGAGGGAGTAGCCGAGGATGATCATGTTGAGGAAGGGCGAGGTGCAGAGGTGGAAGAAGTATCCGACGAAATACTGCATGCGCTCGAGCATGTTTCTCGGCAGCCAGAAACCGATGCAGAAGGAATAGATCTGCGATATTGTCAGCCACAAATCGATCAGGACTCGGAGAGGAAACTTACGTATCGGAGGAGCAGGAGGGAGAAGAGGGCCATGAATACTGGATCACGAACGAGCTCATCACCGCGGCGGATGAGGATGATGATCAGAGCGATGACGGCGGCCATGATGAATGGGGTGATGAACCAGGTGCAGACGGCGATGATCGACTGGAGACGCTCGATGGGGATGATACCGGGGCGGAAGATCATGACGAACTCATTGGAGATGGATCCCAGGGCCCAACGCTTGCGCTGAGACAAGAAGACATTCCAGTTCTGGGGCACAATGGTGAAGGCCTTGGCACGGAGAGCCTGGGCGGTCTGGCGCTGGGGGAACAGGGAGAAGATGATGCTGGCGTGAATGGAGTCTTCCGAGTAGTTGCCCATGATGTGCTGCGTCATGAGGTCGTTGGGCTTGGGGCAGTATCCGAAGCGCTGGCGAAGGACCTCGTCACCAAAGGTGGCCTCGTCGATCTTGATGAGCTGACAGCATCCAGGAAGACAGTTGACCTTGCCGGTGATGCGCGACTGGAACATGCGGCGGAGACCTTGAGTTTGGGAGTACTCGACGGACTGGTACAGCGACCACAGACCCCAATTCTTACCGTCATAGTCAACACAGACGTGGCCACAGACACCGACGAGCTTGGGGTTCTTGCGGATCTCCCTCAACATCTCCCAGATGCAGTACTCATCAAAAACGGTATCAGCATCCATACCAACGAGAAATTCAATGTTTTCCAGGCCCTGGACGACGAAGGCGTTGCCGACATGCTCGAAAAGGTCGTTGTTGAACATGGTCATCACGTTGACGGAGCGCTTGTGGAAGTGGTACAGGAACGAACGGGCAAAGCACAAGCTGTCGCGCTTGCCCTGGTTGTACCGCTTGCCGACGAAAATGTAGGGCAGTCCCTTGTAGTAACCGGTCTGGATCTTGGTGGGCATGAAGAGGCCATCGCGAGCGCGGTAGCCGTTCTCAAAGAAGCGCGTTGGGCCGGGCTCGAGGATGTCCTGGAGAAGATATTCTTGGGTGGTCTTCTCCATGCCCGGGCCCTTGACGTTGCCGTCGACAACGATGAAAATCATGCGCGGGTGCTCGTCAATGTTCTTTTGCGCTACCAGGGAGTCGAGTGAGCGAGTGAGCTCTTCGTATGTCTCGTTGTAGCATGGCAGAAGCATAACCATGCGCTCCGGGGTCTCCGGGATCTTTTCTTTGCGGCGGAAGCACCAAAAGATGGTCTTGAAGAGGAGGTGGCCGACAATGAAGACGATCATGATGAATTGGAGCACCGTGTTAGAGCTGAGCAAGACGATGAAGAAGTAGTGGGCGACATGGTAGGTGAACGAGATGTAAATGAGCGCGGCGTTGATGCAGAGCAGACCGATGAGAAGGCACCACTTCTGGAACCTGAGCAGAGACTTCGAAACCACCTTGAGCTCTGCGTCCGAGTCCCATCTGAGCTTGGCCTCCTCTTGCTGGACAGATGATACGAAGGATGCCGCAGACTCGCCGCCGCGAGACTGCCATGAGCGGTGGGCCATGGAGCCGGGCGTCCGTTGGCCGAATGGAAGGTCATCAGTGGTGAAGCCCACAACGGACTAAAGAGTCAGCGTTGGTCATACAATGTAAAGCCGTGGCAACTTACAGAGCCCTGAGACTGGATTCTTGACGGGTGGAATGGCCTCGGAATGGACAAACTACGGTGGCTGCGAGCTGGTGTTGATGATCCAGAGTAGGCAGAGGGAGCCAGGGGAGGCCGGCTTGCCTCTGCCATGTCAGGCGCAGCCGGCGGGGGGAGAGGAGGAGAGGGAGCTGCCCGCGTCATGATGTTGACTGTGTATACGGACGGAGTTGAAGAGAGAGAGAGAGGGTGATCCAAACGAAGGCCTCGAGAACAACGATAGCGGAAGACTATCAAGTATAGGACGAGGAACGACAGACAACTGGGGAAGTCAGGGATCTAATCAAGATCCTGGCTGGGGCCAACAACAAAACGAATGTGGTGACTGCCGGAGGCAACAGACAAGTTTCCTGCCGAAGAGAGGAAGAGAGTGAAGGGTGAGAAGTGGAGGGGGAATCTATATGCCTGCGGATGGGATGGCAGGAGATGGAAAAAATAAAAGAGGGCCAGCATGGGGTAAAAGAGGGTAGCATCAGCACGGCGGACCTGGACTTCCTCACTTTGGGCTAGCCTCACGAGGCGGTTGACCCGACCAGCTGTCTGGTTTCTCGGAATCAACGCTCTGTACTCATGCTCAGGTAGAGTGTGTGGTAGCAGCCAGCTGATCCGCGGTCTGGGGGTGGACATGGACCGCGCAGAGTCTTTCTCGGAGCCAGCAACTTCCTTGAACTGACATTGAGTTGCTTTCTCGACGATGTGCGGTCATGTCTCGCAATACGGACTATTGATCCGAGTGCAGCAAGTTGCTGGGCTGGGCCGAACGATGGACACATTCGGGCATGGCGACAACGATGCCAAATCTAGCGTCAGCTGAGGCAATGGCAAGCAGGAAATCGACAAGCAGCGAGCAGGTTCGGTCATGTCCACTTGGTCCAGCCACGAGGTTACGGGAAGAGTCAAATGCCATTGGGCAGTTTGCAAGGGGATCAAGCCATCCAGCGACGTTTCCCGCCAAACGTGTGGTTGGGTGGTGGAGATGAGACAACCATGCCATCCCATATCCATGTCCAAAAAGAAAAGACTTCAACAGCAGCTGCAGCAGCAGCAGCACCGCGCACAGCGGCGGCTGCAGGTGGATGGTTGGATGGCTAGGCGGCAGTACATCTAGTTCGATGGCTCTCTTCAGGACCCCCCTGGGTCCTACGCCAGGTCCCCTTGGCTCGCAATATCGTAAAGTCCTACCCGTAGATCTCTGAGCTGAGCTGTTGCCGCCGCTGATGTTGCCCGCTAGATTCGCTTGAATCCGAGAAACGCCATGATCGCCATCAGGCGGCAGCCTGTATACGGGCGTTACAAAGCCCCGTCACTCTGCATTGTGTGCGATATTGAAAAAGGACGAATTCGCTCACTAGACGTCCAGAATAGGGATCGGCGTGGTCCGAGGGGATATGTGGCGTCGTCAAACGACGACATTTGGTATGGCGTAGAAGCGGGAGAGAACTCCAGGCGAGCAGCAAATTCGGAATAAAAAGAAACACAACACCGCACAGGCATATCCGTACACACCAAAGAAGAAGAGGCGCGCAGATGGCGCAGCAAGAGATGCACGGCCGGTACGACGTTCAAAGACGGGAGCCGCTCGCTAAGCAAGACAAGGGGGACGGCGTCCGTTTCGACCGGGGGTGGGTGGTCGACTGGTGATGATCCGGCCCTAGAGGCTAGGAAACTTAGCGCGGTGAAGCTCTCCGACGACACCCCCTGTCCAATATACACGTCAGTTTCAACTTCAGGACACCGCTGCTTGCTGAAGTTGTGAAGTGCAGCCTTCGTGCAGCTACGAGAGATATTTTGGGCGTGAGCGAGCGGATTGGGCCCTGGGGGCCACCACACATGTCACAGAGGCCATTTGGGGTCCTTGGCCCCCGTGTTCGCGGCTGATCTTCGCTTCGAGAATGTCGGGGGCGAAGGAAACAAAAGAGCCGCAGATGGATTGCATGCGACAAAAGGTTGGCTGGGCTCGGTTGGGTTGAGTTGTGTGGTGACTAGGCTGCTCCCTCGAGAGGCAAAGCCAACCAACCTCTTCCCGAGAACAAGACAATACTGCATCGGCGGGGCAAAGTAAGTCTTCGAGGCGGCGACTGGACGGTCGACATCGCTGATGGTTGCTGCAGCAGTGAGCTGTGAATCGGATCAAATCAGATCAAACCCCGGCCTGCCAAGCCCGTGTTCGTGGGTTCGTAGGCTGCAAGAGTGGGCACCAAGAGACGTGGTACGGTGCCTGCCCATGCAAGTGGATGACCTCCGCACGCAAGTAAGCTTAGAATCTGGGCTGCCGATGAGAGGACAGACAGGCTTCAGCAGGCCAGGGCAAGGCAGGTCCGTCGACGCCTTCACTCAGGCACACACAGTTGTGCATTTTCTCTGTGTGGTTTAGGTAGATGCGCGTCTTCGCTCTAGCTGACTCTGTACGCGGACGCTGACCGAAAACTCCGGGCGAACGACATCGTGCGTCTCGTACATGGTTGCGGCATGTATAGCGGCGCGGCCTAATGTCTGTGGGATCAAGCCAATGCTGCCAACGCTGCACTCGTGGCTCTCGACGGCAGACCAGTACTTCGAATGACTGGATGAGACAGGATGAACGACGCGATTGGTTATGTGTGGGCTCGCTCTCAACGCTTGCCTCGAGCATCCTGCTTAGTACTCGAGTTCAGGCCGCTGGATCTCCCTTCCACCGTAACATCTGGCTTGCCAACCCTTTGCCTGGAGTTGTTGAGGGAAGGCGGCCAGACCAGAAAAACAACTGGATGGCTGAATGATATCCAAATTGCCAAGAGGACCCTTCTTTTCGACCATATCCTTTTCCGTGCCGTCGCTTCTCGATTGGGAAATCACCGCTTTGAAACGCTTTCTTCTGCGGTTGATTGCAGCCCCTGGGTAATAGCAGTCAGGGTAAGGGGAGCACATTGGTTCGAAGATGGCAGCTTTTGTTGCCCCCTCTGACACAAATGGCGGTTTGCCGGTAAGCCAAGAGGTTCCAGCGGTATGTGCGTTGAGGACGTGCGGTTGCGGTCATTGTGGTCCGTATTAGTCTCTCCTTGCTAGGCGCGTAAGAAGAAAGGCTGTGGCGTTGACGCTCCAGGTTCATCACACCATCGGTGGGCGTTGTAGTGAGGTCCTCTGGACATGGGTGAGGGGAGAATAGGTATGGAGTCGCATTACAGGCGTCAATCCCCAGGACCCAGCTTTTCAGCCTGGATGGATTGTGTGACTGGATGATGGATGAGGCGGACTCTGGTCCCCGTGGGAGGGTGAGAGATGGAAAGCGGGGCAGACAAGAGATGCGGAAGAGGCTTGCATGGTCGTTGCGATGAGGATTTAGGGTGAGAAACACATCGACAACCTCAAAGTAGCAAGGAGCCAGAAGGCTGAAGGAGGGGGAGTGGGTTGCGGTGTGTGAGAGGGTGGCGACGGTTGGACGAAGAGGAGGAGGGGAGGAGAACCGGGGGTGAGGTGGAGGGAACGGGAAGGGAGATGCACACGCCACTCCCCCCTTGACCTCTCTTGCTTAACCGTCATAAAAACCCCGATGCAAGTTTTCGACTATGCATATATCCGTTTACCCCGATAGTGATTGGCCGGGGTCACAGACTCGCGGGGAATTGGACTCGGAGGGGTGGGTCCAAGACGCCCGACTTTCAGTGCTAGCGGCGGCGGCGGAAGCGGCCCCACATAGACCCCCGATGAGAGTTGGCGCGGCGCTAAGCACGCGGCATCCCAGTTCCTGCAGTAGCCGGGACCTTCTTTTCCAAGGTTACGCACTCTTGGCACCTCGGGGACCGGGGGTTCTCAGCGACCAGCCAGTGGTGCCATTCGACAATTTCTTGCACTCATGTTGACGTTGAGGTAAGATGAGAGAGACGCTGCGCGCTAGGGAAGAAGACCGCACTTCGTCCGGAGACACAGGACTGAGGAATGGCACAAAAAAGGCTTTCGTGTATGCAACGTACCTCGCACCTCAATCCTTGGCCATTAGCCACGTTGTTCATCCTGTTTGTTTGCCTCAACTTATGGTGTACTACTACTGCCTAATCTAAGCATAGTATTCGCCGCTGCAGCCTGCCGGTCGACACACTATCGAATTTCCCCCACGAAATGCTACGGTGCGGCACGTCTTTTTCGCCCCCATATCGACCATCGAAATGCGTCTTCGCAGTACCATCTTGTGGCATGTCAACCCAGCACGGGGTTAGTTTAGTCCCGAACTTGCGTGCGCATCCCATCCCAGTCCCGGACCATCCAAAAGATCGAATGACAGATGTTCTACCGCGCAAGTTGTGCTGCTGCTACCATGATCCCAAAAATAACATGAGCTCTGTTAGCTCGACGGCACTAGCTCGCCGCTGGTCAACCCGTCTAGCTGGACGCTAGCACCACAAAGAGTACGGCCTGGGAGTTCGTTCAGCAGTTCAGCTCCCACTGACGGGAAAAGTATCGAATTTCAGAAGTCGATATTTTGTAAGGGAGATGGAAGCGCGTCACGGTTCAGGGTGCTCGGACTTACGACCGATACCCCTGTCGACAATGGCATCTTGGTAATAGCTTCGGCCGGCCGCCATGCCCAAGGTCACCGTACAGCTGTTTCTGCCGCACAGATCCATTTTCCTCTCGCCATCTCTCCTATTCGAGTAATAACCTCGCCGCAGTGCGTGTGGGTGAAGCTTTTTAGGCGTTCTTCGCTTCGTTGCTGACTGCGTATGCCATCCAATGCCCACGTAAGCTGTAAGCTCGGGTAAAGTCTTGGAAGACAGAAACCTTTGCCGTGCCTTGGCAGGCCGAGACGAGTGCCGCACGAGGGCTGCCAGACCCCCTCCCCTCGTCCCAACCCTCGCTGGTCGCTAGGGTCTCGGCAAGACGAAAGCTCGTCATACGTCGTAGCGCATCGTCGAAATTCCAGAAAACTTTTTTTCTGGCCAAGGCAGATTGTAAACACCGGTTTTCGGGGCATGTCCTGCCGCGATGGTGCCACTGAGATGAGCGTCGCCCCTCTTGACGCATCACCAAAATGATCACAAGAATTGAGTTTCTCCGATACTACGTACAACACATCTCGGGCCTCCTCGTATATGGGAAGGTAGCCACGAAGAATAAACCGTTGTAGCCTGCCTTGCGACCCAAGACAATTCGGAGGGAACCGACCGGCACGGGGCCTGGTCAGCTGCGGGCGGCGGCGAAACAGAGACATAGACAAGCATCAGCAGCACGAGACCGGCCGTTGAAATGTCGCAAAATAGGTTGAGACATAATCGCTCACGATTAGGTGTTAACATTAAACTATTTCCAACGCTTTTGCCGCGATGCACTTGCGTCGTAGCTGCGTCTTTATCCATCGTCTCGGCCGTAGAGATCATAAAGGTAGGTGGGAAAGGTTAGACAGGTCGCAGTGCGTCCGACGCCGACTTGGCTGTCGATAGGCAGATGCACGTTGAGATGCTAACGGTTCTCTTGCCCGCCTGCCCGAAAACAAAAAACAAAAATAATTAATCAAGGTTTTTGACGTTGCCCCTCACGTTCGTGTCATTCCTGATTGACAGATTCCAAATGAAATGGCTTGAAGAGAGACCCTGGGAGCCGACGAGGGTGCCCCGAGGATCGACCATGTCGTGCGAGTATGGTGGCCAGCCTCAAGGTTCGGTGCAGGCCGCAATACGTGCTGCACCACAGGCTCAGCCCGATCAATTGCAGTTGCCGAAAAGCGACTGGCAACCAGGTCCGCAGTGCGTGTTAGTGTTACCACTGGTTACATTCATGTCAGTATATCAAGTTTTTCCATATGATCGCCATCGGACGAACCATGCCCGTGGAACGGGAAAGCTGGGGAAGATGTGATATGGAAAAATGACTTACCAAAAGCCATATTGAGAGCAGCAGGTCTTGTCGCCGTTGTTCTTGCACGTGGCATTGAACTCGCTGCCGCAAAGACCGTTGGTCGTGTCGCTCACGCCGGAAGATGGAGGTGAGCAGGATCCGAAGCCCGATTGGCAGCCGGTTCCGCAGTATGACAGGCTGGAGCCGCTGTGTAATGGGGCATCATCGTCAGCTGTGCTCTTCATTGCGTCGAATACACCCGGGAATCTTACCAAAATCCATAATAAGAGCAGCAGTTCCCGAACGCAGAGTTCAAGCATGTGTAACCAGTGGTGCCACCGCAGGTTTGGTCCGGTGAAACGTTGCCCGTAGCCGCAGGGGCGGAGGATGTTGACACTCGAGAAGATACGATCAGAGTAGAGGACGCAGCGGCGCGAGTCGCCGTGGTCGAGGGTGTGCTTGCGGTGCTAAGTGCGCCCCCGGCTGTGCGATACCAGTTCTCCATGGGATCATTCAGGCACTCGCCGACGGTCACCAGGCGGTAGCCACGCTCCTTCGCAGTGTCAATCATAAACTGGGTCAGGTTGACCACAGTTTGATAGTGGACATCATGGGACAGTTCGATGTAGCTATTAGCGGCCGCGTTTGTCGAAACCCCATTGGAGAAGCGGTCCTTGCTAACCTGAATCAAGGTCGGAGAATCGTTCTCGTAGTCCTTGGTATCCACGTTGACATTGATGATATGATACCCTAGAGTTCTCATCAAATTTTGACAGCCCGAGCCAGCGTTGCACTCCAGAAATGGGGGCCGCATGTAGGTTGGGATCCAGCCGAACAGGTTTCGGAACGCCATCTCATTGTAGATGATTTCCGTCCTCTGGATGGTGCTGTTGACCTCGTTCAAGTTGCGGTGGGTCCAGGTATGGCTAGCAATTTGATGGCCGAGACCATACATCCGACGCAAGATGGCGGGCCATGGTGTAGTGGCGTCGTCTATGCGCTTCTTGCCGATGTTGTTGCCAGCGACGAAGAAGGTGGCGGTGACGTTCTGGGCCTCGAGAAGATCAAGGAGTTGGGATGTGTAGATGTAAGGGCCATCATCAAAGGTCAATGCCAAGGAACCTGGGTTGGCGCAAGTGGTGATGATTGAGCCTAAGAGATCATGCATGTTAGATCCGTTCCACGATGCATAAGCAGATGAACACACCATAAGGCACGGATCCCACAAGGGTACGGGAGATGCTCTCCGTGCTGGCGCCGGGAGGCGGGAAGCTGCCAGGGACGTGTTAGCAATGTGCGGCGCATGGTGAGTGCCGTCCGACGTTCCAATCGACTTACAAGGTATCGCAAGAATCGCTGTATTCGAGCTGGCATTGCGAGCCGCCGCAATATTCTTCCGTCGTTCCACACCAGCCGGCCTCACTACAACACGCACCCGGATCGCAGGACCCAATTCTGGGCCCGCACTCGGCGCGCTTTCGCAGCGGATTGTTGACAGTGGCGGCCATGGCGGCCCCCGAGAGGACGAGAGACAGTAGCGCATGCATGGTTGGAGAATATGAGGCAGTTCGCGATGCAAAGAGGGTATGATTCGGGTCGATCGACACTGCGGGCGAGATTGCAATAGAGTTCACGAGTCGTTCGAGAACGGCAGAGAGCGGTATTTACAAAAAGATGCGTGCCGCGCAATAACTGTTCGTCGACCACGCCGAGAATTGGGATTTTGCACGCTGGTCCTGCCAAGGACGCCGACCTGAGTCCAGTACTTCGAGATTGGAATAAAGAGAGCAGAGGGCTGGCTGATGGAGGCGGTACCGCTTGGCAGCTGTTCATGGCGCTGGCCATGTGCATATAATCTCAATATTTGAGCTCAAGATCTGGTCAGACGGGACAGACGGCACTTGCCAAAGGAAGGCTGGCGCCCCGACCCTCGCGATACGAGGCGTTGCCCCTCCAAATCGTGTGGTAATGCTCCATTGTTCAGCATTACGACCTCGCGCTACATCGTTGTCCACGTTGTTGGCGCCGTATATCCGGTTCTGGCATTGGAGGGGCCTGACGTGACTGGCAATGACAGCCCAGGCTACCAGCAGATGCCCACAGATGGCCACATGAAGTCCAAAAGCTGTCAACCGTTCAAAAAACGAGCATCTCCAACCATGCATCAAGTTGCAGAGAAGCCCATATTGGGATCCTCCCGATGATGACTCCGACGTGCCCGACTAAAGGCTGGGATCCGCAACTAAAGCTGGGTACGAGTCCAACTGCAGGTGAGCATGGTGTGTTGGCAGGCTAACGAGTAAAAGGAAGAAAAATTTTCAGTCAATATGGAATGGGCTGAGTGAGACGGTACAGATTGGGACCTTGCAGGCTTGCAGAAGCTGAGTGAGCGAGTGTGTGGGCAGGCTGGTGGTCGTGTTCCCCCAGCCTGCCCAGGCCAACCAGCCGTAAAGAAGATCCACGGCAGCTGCCCGTTGTGCGCTGGTGATTGATTAATGATGTGCTTGCGGTGCTTGCAAGAGAGCAGGGGAAGACCCAGAGGTAGATCAGCGACCATTGCCTGGGATGTAACCGGCTGTTGGCCGGGTGGATGAAGTTCGAGAAATCCCCTGGTCATAAGCTGTGTCTCCTTGCCGATATGTCATTCAATTATCCGAGCATAGCTCATGGCCAGGACAGGCTTAGCGGGAGGGGCCGGGGTGTCTTGGGGCCTGGGTATTGAACCAAGAGGCGGTACGCCGACGAGCCCTCGTAGACCTCAAGCTCCTTTACAAATGTATCGTTGCTCTGCGTAGTGGCCAACAAGATGTAAAATGAAGGAGGTTGACATAAACCGAAATACGGACCTAGGGGCCGGGGAGAGTTGTCATTCTCTTTGTCTCATCTGTTGTCCTTGCGGAAGTGTGCTTTCGCCGATCAAGGGAGAGCAAGTGACGCCCCAACTTGTAGCGCCAGCGCCATGTTTGTGTCCCTCCGGTCGGGTTGGGTACCGCTGGCACTCGTCTTTCGGAAGCGCCTGTCGCTGCTCGACTCCGAGGATCTGGTACCCAGCGATGGAAGCTCCGAGGACCGGCGTCATTAACGACTTGACCGCCTCGGGACTTACACGTCCCGTCCGACTCGATTGACTTTGATCGCGATTTTCTTCATTCTGTTCCGGGAGGCATGGCGCCTACGCCCAATTGTCCCTCCTTCGCAACGCTCCACCGTGTACATCAGCGTGCTCTCTCTCAAGACTAGCTGCAATTCAACCGCCAAGGGGCAACGAATTCAAGGCTTTCGCCCATGGCCCAGGGCGGCAAATGTGCTCCAATGTTCTTCATGCCGTCAGCAATTGATCCTTCTTCCCTCACCCCATAGTCTCTGGTGGGCTTCTGGTCGGATGATCTCCTTGCCTTGAGGAAAAGTGCTGACGAGCACTAGTCGGAATATTGAAGTCATCTTTGGGTTGGACAAGCCCACAAGGTGGACTTGGTCGAGCAAGTGACGCAGCCTCGTGGGATCGGGTTTCTCGTATTACCAAAAGTCGGCGGAGGACAAGTCATGAGACTGAAGCGGTGCTATGATAGCTTCAGCCAATGGCGTCCGCGGCGTCATACAAACAGCGAGATGCACCTCGTCTTCTCTGCATTATTGGCACAACTTGGCAGGGCTGCGGCTCCAATACCCGTGCTCGATGCGCGCTGTCGCGCTATAGTTCTAAAAATTGCATTGCATCTCGCATTTGCTGTGCAGATGGCACCAGTGTAGAAGCCTCGGTTTCCCAGCCTGTGGTTCGCCAACTCACAACGAAGGCACAAAGTCCCACCAATCATGCCGTTGTCGAGGACACACACTGCGAGGAGAGGCAAATCCAGGTGCTTAGGAGACTCCAAAGACGCCTTCAAGCCGCAGAGGGCTAGTTTGCCATTGTAATCGTGCACTAGGAGCCCGACAGTGCGCCTCGCCTGGCATTGTTGCGTCTCTGATGTCTGAGAAAGGTCGGTAAATGGAATAGCTTTGTGGTGAGAGAGCGAAAATCGTTCCTAACGTCGCCGGTCGAGCTCGTTGTCGCTGTCGCCGTCAGCGCCGCTGTTCGCCGGCCAAGCTCGACGGAACATTGTTTTCTCGGGATTCGAGCCCGTTTGGAGGTAAACCGCGGCATTTGAGACCAGCTGAACGGGACTTGATGCTGTTCCGTTGGATGCGGGGTTCCGCGCCGCCGAGTCAACTTCTTCCCGTATTGCTCTGCCATTTTGAGCTTCATCGTTGCTTATTTCAATGAAGCATCATGCCACGACATCCGCTCGAGCCAGCTTTTGGCCCAAGAAGCAGCAAAGAATAACGAGGGGCAGGGCCAGACAGAAACGCTGTGGCTTGACACGAGATGGCAGGATGATGTGCTCGACAGGAGGCCAGGTACATACGGCGGTATGGCAAGTCTCCCCTGTGGCGTCGCGCCAGTCGTGCCGGGCGCGGGACTGATGAGATGAACGAGATCTTGGCAGCCGTTTTGTCATTCGTCATCCTCTAGAGCCGTGGAAGGTACGAAAAGAGCAGCGGGAGGCGTCTGAGAAACAGCCGGCGGTTGGCGCCGTTCTCCACCACGTGTATGCCGCCCAGTGCAAGGGGCAGGTTGTGGCTTAGCAGTTTGGATCGGTATGGCTAATGGTGGACGATGGTAGTGCAGACGGGGGATCGTGGAGGACGGACCGGAAAGCCATTGATGGACTCGCGCCCAGAAGAACGAAAGCTGGGGTGGTGGATATTGAAGAGACCAGGGGAGCTGGTGATGGAGGGGGGGTGAGGTATTCGTAAAGGGGGATGGTGTGGTTGTTGAAACTTGAGCGAAAGAAGTGGAAGAAGGAAATGAAGAAAAGACGGGGCAGGAGGACCCCGCCTTGATGCATGCAATGCAATACAACCCACCTCACCCACCTTCTGCGTTCGGATATAGTGGAATGCAATTAACAGGCCTCGCCAGCGCACGGACTGAGACTTGCATTCAGCGGGGGTGGGTCGCCGGTCGACCGGGGCGTCGGCGTCCGCTCGTCTGGTTGCATATGCATGGCATGTGCATATGCGTCTCTTTTTTGGGCAGTGGACGCGCGGGGAGGGAAGCAGAGCAAACAAAGCAAAGCAAAGCAAAGCCAACCGAGCATCGATGCGTCGAAAAGCGTCCTTCCAGTCTTCCATCGTCTCGTTTTCCTCACCAATCATCCCATCATAATCCCCCTTTTCGGACGGCTTCTTTCCTTCTGCTGGGCTTCGACGCACAAAACGTCGCCCCATTCCGACTTCGCGAATTCCTCCGCCAAGACAATAGCTTCCGCGACCTCGAAAGATGCATACGCATAAGCATACGCATTACCCAGAATCGTCCTGGATGCTCAGCCAGACAGGGCAGCAGGGCAGGGCATGTCATGGCGGGCAAAAGCTCTCTCTCTCTCTCTCTCTCTCTTGCTCTTTCACTCCCAGTCTTCTCCTCGATGTATCTCGTACCTCGCAAGCCAGGCCATCCTGGCCCCCCACAGCCTCCCCCCTTCACCTCATGCACCCCTGTCGATACCTTTGCAAGCTCTTCGTCGAAGAACCCTTTCCAACGCCTCCCAAGACTTCGCGGTGATTGAGTGAGAATTTCGGGTTCATGGACGCGCAGTATAGGCCGGTCAGAATGTTGTGATCGTCGGTTCCAAGTCCGGTGGCCAAGCAAGTACCCCCCTCGGCCTTGAGATGCGAAGGTAACCCTAGGGTAGCTTTACCTCTCTGTCGATTCATCTCGATCCAGCACCATGGCCGCCGCTTACGACCTCGAATATGGCCTGCAGCGGATATCATGTTCGAGCTCCGCGCGAGCCTTTCAGAGTTCCCAGAAGAAACACGCCTCCAGTCAGCCAGGCAACCCAACCTTTTCCCAATGGACCAGGAAAAGGTCCTCAGCAAGAACGACAAGGGCGTTTCTGCATGACATCAAGCGTCGGAGGGGACCTCGGCGAAAGTACGATGAACAGACAGGGGAGACGAGTGTCTTTGCCTGCTTCCTGCATCCGGGCTTGCCAGCTTGGCGATCCCGCGCTGGGTAGAGGCTGCTGCTGCTGCTGCCGCCGCCGTTGCTGGTTGGGGAGCACCACCTTCTGATATCGTTCTGGATTCCGGCCGTTGCGAGAGATTTTGCCATCCTCGTTGTGCTGATGCCATACGGAGATATTGCGCTACTTCTTCCTTCTCCGTGCAGCGTCGTCTTGCCGAAGCGCGCCTGTGGTGAGCTTGGTGGTTGTGGTTGCGCTTCGGGGGTGGGCCTCCTCGCCCTTCAGCCACCTCAGGCCGCTTGCCATGGACTGTTTTTGGACGCACTATTGCTGATGGTCGTCTGTTCGATCCCGAGTCTGGTCTGTCCGGAAACTAGCCTGGACCTGAAACTATGATCTCGTCTTTTCTTCCCGGCTTTGATCTGTCCACGGCCCCGTCTCCATCCAGCCGCGTGCCGCCGGCTTGGAGCCTCTTTCGCAGAGTCACTACTACCACCACCACCACCACCACCACCACTATGGCGTCCATGCTTCTGATGCCGCTGCTGCTGTTGCTGTCGTTCGGTGGTGCAAACGTGGATCCCGATTAGGCCCGGCGACACCCAGGTTGATGCCATGTCCATGTCTCAATCATTGCTTTCCGCAGACGGATGGCATGGAGAGGCTGCCGCCAGTCCAAAGTCTGGGCAACCTCGAGCCGCTGACGCCAGGAACAGCCCCGAGGTGAGTGGGCTGTCTCCTCCTGCTCCTTGCCCATCATGTATGTCAGTGCCTTAGTTGCCAAACTCTTTTTAACTCCCGTCTTCGTTCCTTCGACTGAACTCTCTTCCTTCCCGTGGCCGCGCTCCTCTTCCCTCTTTAAGCCCTCAAGCCAACTTGGCAGTAGAGTTGACCTTTAAGATATCATAGATATCTTCCTCGTGTAGCTCTTCATCGACACTCGTTCTTCTCCGCAACTACCCACCGTTCGTTTGATACCCCCTCGCCGTCGCAATGGACTCTCAAATCCTTACCCCCGACACCCCGGAGAGGTCTCTGACCTGCCGCGATGCTTTCCCCTTCACCTCTCCGGAGCCCTCCAAAGACCGATCAGAGCCTTGGGAATTCTCTCACGATGGCTACTACCCCATCACTCCTCCCACGGAGGAGTGCGAATCAGACGAGGAACTCGCAACTATTGCAAGCTCCATTGACCTCGAGGCGGAACCCCTGATTGCCGTCATTGGGGTAGGATACGTTGGAGAGCACCTCGTGGGCAACTTTGCCCGCAAGTTCAACGTTCTTGGGTTCGATGTCTCTGAGGCGCGAGTCCAGGGCCTCGAGCGAGAATTCGGCCCAGACAGCAAGGCCAAGTTCACCAGCAAACCCAGCGATAT
This sequence comes from Colletotrichum theobromicola, assembly GCA_014705045.1. Taxonomy (NCBI): domain Eukaryota; kingdom Fungi; phylum Ascomycota; class Sordariomycetes; order Glomerellales; family Glomerellaceae; genus Colletotrichum; species Colletotrichum theobromicola. The sequence goes on along the minus strand of JABGLZ010000694.1, from coordinate 48,338 downwards.
GGGGGCGGCTACACACTTCCTCATCTCAGTGCCCACGCTTCTGCGCCCAGACCAGACCGTTGACACTTCCTTCCTGCGTTCCGCGCTCAAGAATGTTGCAACATACGCTCGCGCTGGCTCCGTAGTAGTCGTTGAGTCGTCCGTCGCCGTTGGCATGACCCGCGAGCTGCTAGGCCCTCTCGCCCAGGAGCGTCACTTCTTCGCTGGCATGTCTCCTGAGCGTGTCGACCCCGGCCGTGTTGAGCCTCCTGCTCACGCTATCCCCAAGATCGTGTCCGGTCTGGACGATATGGTCCCCGGTTCGCTGAACGCCATCGTCCGCCTGTACTCTCAGGTTTTCGACAACGTCGTTCCTGTATCGAGACCTGAGGTCGCCGAGATGACCAAGTTGTACGAGAACTGCCAGCGCATGATGTGCATTGCCTTCGCCAACGAGATGGCCGACGCCTGTCTCGGACACGGGGTCGACCCATACGAAGTCTCCGGTGCTGCTGCGACCAAGCCATTCGGATACATGCCCTTCACACCTAGTTTGGGTGTTGGCGGTCACTGCATCCCCGTCAACCCATACTATCTCCTCTCCAACAATCAATTTCCTCTCCTTCAGCACGCAACGGAAAGAATGCGCGCGCGTCCGTCAGCCATTGCTCAGCGCGCTGTTGATGCGCTGTGTGCGGAGAAGCCGCGGCCGAGCGTCCTCGTCGTAGGCATGGGCTTCAAGAAGGGCCAGTCCCATTTGGCAAACTCTCCTGGGCTGGAGCTCGCCAAGAGCCTCGTATTGTCTGAGAAGGTCGATGTTTGCTGGGCCGATCCCCTCGTCAAGCAGGAGGCGGTACCACAGATCCCCCGTCTGAATGACGCCGAGGGCTGGAACGCCAAGTCGTTGGAAGATCGATTCGACATGATCATCGTTGCTTTCAGACAGAGTGGACTCGACTTCGACGTCCTGAGCCAACTGCAGAGTACGCGTGTTGAGATGTGGTGCAACTAAGGTCCAGAAGACGAAGGGTTGCGGCTGCGCTTGGCTGAAGGTGGCGTTCTTTTCGGTTCGTCATCGTTGCCTCAGCCCGATATTCCCTCTATCATGCTTTCACGAATTTCTCGTTTTTTTCCCTTCCTTCTCCTCCAATCACCGGGGTTTCCCATGAAGTCTGGCGCTGTTGTTTGCTAGGAGATGTATATTGCAGCAAACGGCGGGTTGGACGCAACACACGGATAACGATGGACGTAATACCTCGGAGTTTTCCTTGCTTGTCGTTCCCTTTCTTCTCTCATCGGCCGGTGTCAAAGGTATGTTTGGTAGAAAAAAGGTCGATTAATGCGCCGTGACGCGATCGAACTGGATGAGCATTGACGGCCGAAGATAGATGTGCGATACATATTTGCGGGAAACTGTTCCTAATTTCAATTCATAAGTCAACTTCTCCAATCCCACTTCGTCGTGATTGTTGCCATCTCTCCACGACAAATAGCGGGCAAGCATCGTTCGTCGGCGTTGAACCCATTCTCGCAATCATAGTCCTGGAGTTCATATTCTTCTTTCTGGTTGAGTCAGTGATCGTCGGGCTCCTCCCGCGTGCTGAGCGTGACTCCAACCGTCTCGCTCGGTGATGTTGCTATTGGAGACCACATGTCAATCGTGAATGTCGGTTTGTCGCAAAACAGCACATCGCGTTCGTCCGGGCAGCCTCCATTTAAACCTCCAGGCGACATCCATCCCAATGGGGCGTCGGGAAACACGGCACGTTCCCCATGTCCTCCGCCTCTAAAACCAACTAGTTCTCACAGCCATCTGGCGGATACGATGTCTGACTGTCGCAAATCGGTGCCGAGCTGCCGGGTGCCCCGTTCTGGCGAGGCGTTCGAGAAGGTGGTCAGAAGAGAGTCGAATGCGGCGGCCGAGAAGCGCGGGCGCTGCTAGATTGTTATAAACTCAAGCTGCCATTCCCTATCAATCCCCCCCCATCTCTTGACAACGATAATGCAAGCCGCCTGGGGGGATAATTAGTTTATCAAGATCCTCCGTTGAGCGCGCAGTATCTTTCCGGCCCATATCGCGTTGCATTATCTATTGATCTGCGCGGCATCGGCACCGGGCCGGGGTGTTGTTGGCCCAGCCTTGCCGTTTCGAGTCGACAAGATAAGAAGGTTGCTTTTTGGTTCCCTTTTCGGCGCGGCGGCATCGGGCTTGTCTCAATGGTTCTTCTGTGATAGATGCAAGTGATGATGCCGATGCAAGAGGAAGAACGGGATAATACGAGGAAATGATACGGAATGTTCGAATGAAGAAGCTAAGCAGGGCGAAGATGGTGTGGAGGGCGGTGAGGGAAATTTTCGGTTGAGAGGCTTGCCTCGCAATTAGCTTGTCCTTTCAGACGATGGGCAATGATTGACAAGGTTAAGCGAACAAAGTCGGCGGATGGTGTCGTCGGGAACGGTCCCGTGGTTTCCCCCCTCGTTCCTATTTGGGTTCTGGGTCACTTGTATTGTTCTTTTGGGTGTGTAATTGTGACCAAATTGAGTAGCGATCTCGACGTCCTCGATGATCTGTACTTGGCATGTGTGCTGTGGGCAGCGTACCCGAAGTCGTGGTGCCGCGGACCGGGGGCTTCAAATAATCTTCTTTGATGATGGAGGGGGCGATGATCCAGCTGATCAAATACGTACGCACATCCCACCGCATATCAGCCTATAAAACCCTCGCGCTAGAGCCGTAGTCAACGAGAAAAGGTTCCGCATGTCGTGGACTCTCACTCAGTAATGCGGTCGGACCACAGAGGACCAAAGACGACCGCAGTAGGAGATAGGTATGCAGTTATGTACCGGCAACACGGCTCTCACGGGGCCCGGGGATATCATCTCCGGCGGGTTAGAATCCATGACAGCTAGATGCTTGCTGATCATGCTGCGCCATCGCTGCGGGTGTCGGACCGGTGATTTGCGGAGGGCGCGCACTCCGTCCGGAGAAGTTTGCGTAATTCTGAGTCTGTCTTCAAAATTAGCGCCATCTCCGTGGTACTTGATTCCAGCCTGGCTAGTGTATTTCTTCCAAAAATGTAGTCTTTCAGGAAAAGGTTTTGATGAGGAATCGAAGAGATGATGCGGAGCTCGCGATTTGAAACTTGGAGGCTGATACTTCAGCAAATCCGCGAAAGCAAACATATTACCGTGGTTTCACTGGGATATACATTCTTTACCCAGGAATACAAAGAATCATCTTCATTCTTCGGGGCTTGACATAGCCTCCGTCTGACCACATCAATACCAACTTGGTATACATGCCAAGTAGTTGATAGCCAGTCGGTGAAAAGGCTGAGGCCCAGACACCAGTGTCAGCCATGTCTTTGCTTCATTCTGTGTCATTTCTCTTGCAAATTTAGTGCGGGCATTTCGGTTTCAGCTTCTTGGATTCAGGCTGTCAAGCTCCCACGTGTCAGTGTCTTGGACAGTAAGCCGCCCGTTGAGGGTATTCTTGGCTGTGGCCGTGAGAACATCTCACCAGCAGGACATCCAGAACCCTCGTCGTCATCTCGCACGATTCTTAGGCTTCCAAGCAAAGCTAATGGTCTCACAAGCATTCTTGGCTCTTTCAACGTTGCCCAATAAGACGAGAACCATGACTTCAAATAGCGAGCCAAGGCTCGGCTTGGCATATGGAGGCACACTTGACGAATGTCTTTGATATCCCATTCGTAGCCTTCCAGCTTCTCCAAGAGGGGGCTTGCTTGAAAAGGAGTTGATTTTCCATGTTGCGGATGACACTAAGCCAGATTAGTACCCGTTGGCCTCTTTGAACCTACATATCGCTCGGCTTGTAGTTTGAACTACTACTGTAGGCAAATCATTTCATAGCAAGAGTGTAGGGAGAATTGCTATAAGTCGAGGAGCATTCCGCTCGAGAAGATTTGCGCGGTGTACCTATCTAAAGCGAAAAGAAAGCGAAATCTCCAAGTGCCTTCCTCCAGAACCCGAGCCAAACAAACGCCATGTCAACCAATTTCAAGCCTCGGGCCCGCCACAGAGCGTTGCCCACAACCTAAGCGACGAGAATGCTGCCCGGAAGTCCTCCACCCATAGATCCGTCTTGGCCGGGGGCATCGTCCTCGTCATCAGGCGTACGACGGTAGCCGGGGCCCTTCGGATGATAGTCGGTAGTCATCTCCTCATCTTCGGTGTCAGACTCGGACGACACAAAAAGCTCGCTCTTCTCGTGATTCTTCTTGATGGAGCGGCTTTTCTTGGTGGGTGTCTTGGTGACACGGCCGCTGATAGTGCTCTTCAGGCCCTTCTTGATCGGGGTCTTGGCCATAGTCTTAGTCGGAGTTCTGAGGACCTTGCCGACCTTTGCGAGTGCCTTAGCCTTGGCTCGCTCCTCGGGAGTCTTTTTGCGTCTGTTGATGCTTCGCAGACGGCATTTGAGGCATGTCTTGTTGGATACAGCGCCCGAGGTATCGGTGAAGTTTGAGTTGGGCTTGCAGCCGCGATGGCTGGAGCAAAAGCTTTGGAAGCGAGGGTCGTGCTTGCAGGGTCTAGCGGTATTCTTGGCGTAGTGCTTGCCGTCCTTCTTGAAGCAGGGGAGATTGCAGAATGAATGGTCTCCCTTCGGGTTGTTGGGGAGCAACTCCTCGTCGTCTGTCTCCCCTTCAGCGTCTTCGTCGTGGCTATGGGTGGGAAACTTTTGTTCGTCCTGCAATGATGTCAGCCGTGGACGTTCACGGATTGATTGGAACGTCGCGGGAGACGGGAGACAGTGAAGACGAGAGACGGTGAAGACGAGAGAAGGGGAAAACGAGAGACGGGAAAGACGAGAGACGAGGAAGACGAGGAAGACGAGGAAGATGGGAGACGAGGCAGACGAATAAGACGAGAGCCGGGGCAGACGAGAGACGGAGGAGACGAGAAACCGGGAAGACGAGAAACGGGGGAGATGAGAAACGGGAAAGACAGTATCAGTGGAGGACATTTCGTCTCCTCAGGAGCAAAACATCGCAGACTTACAGCCATTGTAGTTCGAGTGTTTCTTCGAAGAGGGGAGAAGCTTCTTTCGTGGTGAATTTTGTTGCGTATCGAGTCTGAAGGAGGGAAAGAGGCTTTTGAGGAAAGAACCTTTCTTCTACAGCTGCAGAAAAAATAAATTGTCGGGGGAGGTTTGGTCAACGTAAGGGCTCGAGGCTCACGGCAGCCTCAAGGTTCCCTGGGGGCTCAGGCAGCATGTCAGTCACTCAGTGGTGAAGATCTGGATTACCTCGAGGGACATCGCTGAGTGTTCTAGGCCAAAAGAAGTTCTGCTTTCATGGCATTTCCAAACACCCCTCAAAAGGGTTACGGATACTGAGATATAGATCATGTGGCTAAGGATACTCTAAATCATCTCAAAAAGCATAAACCCATCTCAATCAGACATCCTAGTGGCCCCACGTCCATCGCGAATCTTTCTTTAAGGGTTCAGGGGCGAGGGGATAGGCTCGAGAAAGCAGCAGCATATGCAATGTCCACAAAGTTTTCACTCTCGTACCAAGAAGGCTACCATGATCACAGAGAAAACGAGTCAGTAAGGTGTCCATTGAGTACTCTGTCTTGTAGATTTGCCCAAAAGTAGCAAACCTCCACGGAGCAATCTGCGTTCCTTATACGAGAGCAGTTGAAAACGATTGAAGTTCGTTCTGGGCGCATTCCATTCTATTGCGCATCTTCCAACGCCAGGCAAAGCCGTAAACCTCCCTCTAGCACAAAAAAACCGGCCGAAACGGACTCGAGCGCGATCTGGGGAACCATTCGTCCATTTAAACAGCAATCAGCTGGCCGGACATGCCACCGCCCATGCCACCACCGCCGGGAGCATCGTCGTCGGGGCCGGGGAGGCGGCGGGGAATGTGGACTGTAGGCATGTCCTCGTCGGTCTCGTACTCGCCATCCTCGTCCTCGCTCTCCTCCTCGGAGGAGACGAAGAGCTCGCTCTTCAGCTCCTTGACTCTGTTGCCCTTCTTCGGGGTGGGCGTAGGGGCGAACTTTGTCTTCTTGGGGGTGATCTTCTTCTCGATCCGTCCGGTCCTGGTAGCCTTAGGCTTCTTGGGGGTGCGAGGGCCCCGGGGAGTAGCTTGGGTCGTCCGAATTAGGTGGGACTTCATTTTGGCCTTCTGCTTACTTCTCCATGACTGCTGGTTGTGCTTCTTACAGACGAGAAAATCGTCTCTGCCGCCGTCGAGAAAGTCGGCGGAGGGCGAACAGTGTTTGGCACGGCTGCAATACCGCCAGCCTCGAAACTCGACGCGGTTGTATTGAGCGTACTCTTTGCAGACGCGGACGGCATCGTCGTCGGCGTAGTTGGCGAAGGTACACTCGCTGTGTTCATTGCGCTCGTTACCATGCTCGTCACGGATCTTGGGGCGACGGGGCTTTTTCAATCGTTAGTGAAATAGAACCAGGTGGGAACGGCATGATGATATCAGGAGGTGGAAGAAAAGGGGTCAAGGAGGAGTTGAGAAGTATCATGAACAGGGCCTTCTGGGTCTCCATACAGGAGAGGAAGTCCCTCCAGGATGGATTTTCAAAGGTTCGACAAAAGTAGGCTTCAAGGAAAACAATGGATCGACACTTACGGCCATGGTAATGACAATGGAGCGTCGAGATGCTTCGGGATGTGTTTATTTGTAGGTAACGCTTCCTTTGTGAAGGAAGGCTTTTTCTAAAAGTGGTGATCTGGGTCAAAAAACACAAGCTGAGGAAAAGTCCAGAAGAAAATAGATTCTAATCCTTGGAAGGAGAAGGGTACTCGGGGAGCTGGTCAGCTTCCCCAGTCCGTCGACTCACGATAGCCTCAAAGCCCTAGCTGGAATTGTATAAGAGACCATTCACCTAAAGAGTAAAGGCCCAGATTCAGCCTCAACCCGCTATTTATGTGCCCAGAATGCTCCGGAACTTTGTCTCCTGATGAGACTGGCGCGGGACCAGCTCCATGGCTGAAGAGCCGATGCCATGGAAACTCCCCACACCCCTCAAGAGGCTTGACAGATCAATATTAGGAAAGACCTGAGCTTGGAGGTCATTAAATTCTCCATGTCTGACTGTCCCTCAAAAACCATGAACTCATAGATGTGTCGGTCATGGTCAGCAAGGGCAAGTTTCGTTTCAAAAGCATCACTAGTATCTCTAACTTACGACCTTGTTCTGAAATGCCAGAGATGTCTCTACGATGAGATACGCAGCACTTATCTACTAGGATGATACCAGGTGAGTGTTGTATCAAGCCAAACGCTCTGCGCTCAGCTCTCGTGTCGTATCGTCAAAATAAGTAGCATAAGCACCTCCCCAGACCTAAGTATCCAGGCTGATAAGATCAATTGAGAAAGGCCAACGAGTTAAATCCCCAGAAAAGTCAAGGATATTTGAGAACTTTTATTACTATTCATTACAGTTGTCCAAGAACATATTGAGAGTGTCGTCGGCTACCGAAAAGACGAGTAACAGCCAGTAGAGGCAAGGGCATGAAAGAGACCCAGGATTTGATATGAGGAAAGCTGGAGATGATGAAGAAATAGAAGAGATAAACCGTAGGTATGCAGAACCGCCCAAGCGAATGTCAAGCTACGACCTTTGCTCGAACCATCCATCCATCGACTGCGTCGGGAGCGCATCCCGCAGTGGCTGGATAACCATCGTGCCTCAGAGACGTGACGAACGGATCAAGCTCGCGGCGCGTTTTTTAAAGAGGCGGTAGCTCACCTGCATCACGCGCATTACCACACGACCATGTCCAAAAAGACATCAGACCATCGCTGCTCAACTCCACGGGCATGCAAATCATGTGAACGTCGTATAAGCAACAACATTAGGGGCCATGTATTAAGCAAATTTCGTAACCAAAGGGTATTCGGCAACGTGTCCGTGCTCTAAGAAGTACATCTGGTGTTTGGAGACATTGCGCTAAGAAACGACACATCTTCATACAAACTTGGAGACTGCTACTGACAGTCAACGGGGGACTGTTGAACACATCTGGCGGATTCAAGGAAAGACCGGAACGCCAGAGAGATGGAGAGTCAAAACGCTGGGTATGCAAATCGAAATTGACCCGGGAAAAAAACGCGACGTGAGAACAGGACTAGTCACCAAGCGGCATGCCCTCGAGTTCGTCGAGCAGGCGACGCCAGTTGTCTGCCAACATCTCGGAGTACTTGACACGCTCCTGGGCCCAGTCCTGGTTCCAGCGAGAGACGTGGAACTGTGTGTTCTGGAAGTAAATGAGCTCGTCGCGAATGCACTCCTTGACGAAGATGGAGCGGTTGTGCTGGCTGACGATGGATTCCTTGTCCTGCGGCCTGTCAGTGCTGGTGTGGGGAAGACAGGGGAGCCTTGACATACCTTGATGATGGCCTCCACCACCCTTTCAATCTCACCAGGCTTGACCATGCCCTCAGGCTTGCTGCGGAGGTTCGCCAACTTCGTCTCGTTGGTCTGAATGCGCCTCTCGAGATAAGGTATGTTGTCCTTGTCCAGGCGCTCTCTGCGGTCGAAGAGCTCGCGAACGCTCACAAGAGCGTCGCGCTGGCGCTTGAGGTCCTCCAAAACACCCTCGTCCCAAGCCTTACTCTCGTCCTCCATGAGAGTCTGACAAGTCCTCAGATGTCGGCTCATGGAGTTGAGGCCGTCGTTGAGCAGCGGCACCTCGTTGGTATCCGTTGCGTAGGTATCAGCGCTCGTCTCGGTCAGGGATGCGAGAGACAGGGCAATGCGCGCATGATCAGCGGCGACGCCCTCAGTGCGCTTCACCAAACGATCCATGATGTTGCAAACGTTAATGTACAACTCGGCTGAACGCCGGATGCCTGAGCGAGTCTTGTCGAATAGAGCCTCGAGAGTAGGAGGAAGGGAGTCCTCAAGGCCGGGAGGAAGGACACGGCCCTGGAACTCATCCTGGACTGAGATGGTGGCCTGTTTGCGCCACACGGAAAGTTCCTGGTGCTGTCAGTGTAAGGTGCTGTAGCGACAAGTTGGATACTTACAGTTGGCACAGTAAGGAACATGATGATGAGCTGCTCTTGACTGAGAACAGGATGACGCACGAGGGCGTTCAAGAACCTCGCCAGACCCCTACGACGCTTCTCGATGAAGGCTCCGTCATTGGACAAATGGTTGCCGTTAACTAGTCTTGTTAGTCATGATAGGGTTCTTGGGATCCCCCAACTTACCAGCAACGCGCTTGGGCGGCAACAGAGGCAGCACCCTGAAAGGGTAGCGCTTGTGTAGACAGTCGAGAAGCCAGACGAAGTCGCTGTAGCGGCGAATAACCTTGCTACCCCGACGTATACTCGACACCTCGTAGTTGTGGTGCTGGAACATAAACAGACCCTCCTTCTCTGGCATCAGAGTCACGACGATGTTCTCCTCGACGCTGGTTCCCGTTCGCCCACTCGTGGAAGCTCTCAACGCAGTGGCGCTTGGAGTGTCTCCGGTTGGGTCGCGTCGGCCACCACTGGCGCTGCCAAATGGACTCGTCACCTGAGCTTGAGGGGGCTCGTTAAAGCCGCCTCCCGTATTATTGCCATCGAAGTAACCGCCGCCCCAGCCACCTGGTGATGTGCTGGGTACTACGTTCTGGCGGGCGGAAGCTGTCTCAGAGGTAACGGTCGCAGTCGTGTAAGAAGACATGGTGCGACCGGCGATGGCGGTGCTCGGCGACGCGCCGAAGCTACCATTGGTATGGCCATTACCGTTGGCAGCCGGGCGCTGCGGGCTGGCACCGTTGGCTCTGCTGGGAGATTCAGCGGCGGCATGGGCGTGACCCTTGTGTACATCGGGAGAGTTCCATGGATCGTCGGATTCGGGGAAGTCCATCGGGGGTCTAGGCAGGGTGGTTGGCTTGAGCGGCGATGCAGGAGGTTCGGGGGTCGGCGTGTGAGGAGCTGTGGGAGGTTTGGCGGCAGGAAGCTCGGAGACGGGAGGCATCATCGGAGCAGCAGTCAGGCCGGCGAGCTTGGGGAGTGGAAGGTCTGGTTTAGTGTATTGGCAATTAGCAGCGAACCCCACAGATTGCGCACTGATAAGTCGATAGTCGATAGCTCGGCGAACAGGGGCCGAGTATCGTCATGGGGAAGTGCGAGAGCTTGCGGGAGATGAAAAGATGGAGATGGAGGAACGGGTGCAGACGTACTTCTTCGTCGCTCATCGACGGTGTCGAGGCTGATTGTCTCGTTTTCCTGGGCCAAGGCAATAAGAGCCAGCAGTACATTGAACTCGCCGCGGCCGATAGCTATGTCGCCACCTGCAGCTGGGACAACCATGGACATGATCTGCGCCTGCTGGTCAGCTCCGAGGCGCGCAGCGGCAAAGAGCTTGGCTATGCCGCCTGCATTGACGCGCCCCGCGTTGCCATCTTCGCGAACGACGGTGTCGAAGGTCTCAATGTAGGCGTCGGGCACATCGGAGGGGGGCAGCAGGTTGCGGACCATGTCGGCGCGGGATTGTTGCTTCCTCGGGGTAGGCATGTCCCAGGGCGAGCCTTCGGCGCCGGCGAAATCGTCGTCGGTAAAGAGGGAATTGGAGCCTGACTTGGACATGGGCTCTTCGTCAAAGAGGGATCGCGAGGGAGCGGCGGAGGTATTCGAGGGCGATTCGCCTGGTGGTGAGGAACCGAAGAGGGACATGATGGCGGTTATTATGGCGATCGAGCGTATCTGCGAAACGAGGTATTTGGATGTAGCGTATGGGCCGATTGGGTTGGGTAGCACTAGGGAGCTGTACGCCGATAAAGTTCCCTCCAATTACTGTCGAGAGAAATCGAAGACGCAGCGAAGGGTGCTACACTCGTAATTGATGCGTAATGGAGTGTAGAGCGCGCGGTGCCGTGTAGCGGTAGCAGTGCAGGGTGGCAGATAAGAGAGATGGAGGTGAGGCAGAGGCGAGCACGCAAAGCTGGGCCGCGTCAGGAAGCAGTGTAGTCGCAAGTCGGAGATGCAATCGCTACCTTGCACGCCTTGCGCCGTGAGGATCAAGCTGCGAACGGTGACGACGATGTCTGTCGTAAAAGACCAATGGAGCAATAGCACACGCAATGCGACCTCAATTGTCCACAGACGGAGACCCCGAAAACCAGGAGGCAAAAAAAGCCAAACGATACAAAAGCTTGACAGATGTTTTTTGTAAGGCAAGTACCTTTGGCTGAGCTGCTGCTGGTCTGTTGTCGCCGTAGTCCGTCCAGTCCAAGTCCAGTCCAGTCCAGTCCAGTCCAGTTTGGAGGGGGAGCTGGGCGGAAAGCGTAAAGCTTGAGACACCCTCGACGCGGGCCGTGGACGAGGGAACGCTGACGACACTGGCGACTGACTGAGGTGCAGTGGACTGGACCCGACTGGAAACCTGCGCCGAAGCCTGAACCGTCTGTGCCTGACTTGCAGCTCCTGCCCTGCACTGCGCTGGGCCGCCAACGTTAGGTTAGCTGCTGGGCGCGCTGATGCGGAGCAAACACGCCCTGTCGCAGGTGCTGAACATGTGCATCAGAGGGGGGCAGAGGGGGCGCTGGGGCACTGACTGGGGGGAGCTTCCCTTGTGCCTACCAGACCAGGGGCCGCTGTTTCCACTGTTGACTTGCATACACCAGGTACGTACTTAGAGGTTGTCTTATCGATTGAAGCTGACATAACCACACTTTCTTAGCCACATTTTCCCCAATGCCACCAGCCACGCCGTCTCCCGCTTGTGGCTTGTGCTCGGCTGCCAGCTCCGTGAGGCTCCGTTGGAAATTTTGGCGGTTCGAACCTTTGGCCCTGGGCTGCATCACCACTCTCCCGAGTCCGTCGCCACAACCCACCAGTCGCCATGCCCCCGAGGTTAACCCCGTTGCATGTAGCAACATGCTGTAGCCGTGTGCTGCGACCTTCGCCAAACCCGACGAGCATCGTCTCCCTCTTCGCCGGTCTCTCCATCGGCACCCGCAATGCCTCCATCCTCGCCAACCTGAGAGACAACAGGGCAGCTTACAACAAGCGCATTCGAGTCGGTCGAGGTCCCTCTGCCGGCAAGGGCAAGACGTCTGGTAGAGGTCACAAGGGTCAGAAGCAGCATGGCCACGTCAAGCCATGGTTTCAGGGTGGTCAGACACATTTGATTGTGCAGAAGGGAAGGAAGGGTTTCGACAACTTGTACGTGTGGCCTGGCACGCCAATTGCGCTTGAACTGCGGCAATTCGTCTTCACGTCGGGGCTGGAAGCTAACAGAAGATAGGCGCGCACCCATCATGTCCAAGGTCAACCTCGACAAGCTCCAGGAGTGGATCGACGCCGGCCGCCTGGATCCCACCAAGCAAATCACCGTCAAGGAGATCATCGAGTCGGGCCTTATTGGCAGTGTCAAGGACGGGATCAAGCTGCTCGCCCGCGGCAAGGAGGCTCTCCGTCAACCCCTCGATATCATGGTCTCCCGCGCCTCCGCTTCAGCCATTGACGCCGTCGAAAACGCCGGCGGCAAGATCCTCACGAGATTCTACACCAGGCAGTCCATCAAGCGCCTGTTGGCCGGGCAGAGTGAGAACACCGATAAGCCGCTGCCCCTCGGCAAGAAGCACGTCGAGGCCTATCTCGAGAAGGCCCGCAGCAAACCTTTCCTCTACAGACTTCCCGACCCCACGAGCCGTTCCGATATCGAGTATTACCGCGACCCCGCCCACCGCGGATACCTGAGTCACCTGCTGAAGCAGGGCGAGTCGCCCAGTTTGTACTTCAAGGTCCCTACGCCGAAGAAGCGTGCAAGAAAGTTCAAGGTGCAGAAGAAGGAGGAGAAGGTGGTTTCCAAGGAGAACATTCTTTTCTAAGCCAGCGGTTGAGGACAAGGGAGGGGATGAGGACGAAAATGAAGCTCGCAGACGAATTGTACCATTACTTCTCGGCGATTTGTATGTACAGACATTGTATACCACCCCCCATGCAAATCTGCTGGGCCTTCTCTCAAGCCGCCGGTGCAGTTCGGTTTCCATCTGATATCAACGCTCTCCACATTTGCGCCTGGTGGTTCAGGCAAGGTGGTTGCAGTGGGAGGGAGGGTATCGAATCAGAGTTCAGCCCAACTCGTGGTTTGCTGCTGAAAAAAAACTATACAGACAGCCCAGGCCGCTGACAGATCCTGCGGGCAGCTCGGAGCTCCTAATGGGAATGTGGGAATGTCGATGTTCCGAGGAAGCGTATCCGTATCACGGACGACTCGGTCTCGTACCCTCCCCTCGGATGGCCGCATTCCCTCCGCAAAGCATGAAGATGAAGTGTTTGGCCTGGTGTGGCCATCCCTGTTTCCCGGAGTCAATTCGACCGTTTGATTGAATTCATGACGTCTATTTGGCCCCTTCACATGTATGTTTTGTATTTTCCAAACATTTTAAAAGGTGGTGGGTGGAAACATTTGGGTATGGGGTCAAGTTTCCTCTTCTGCTCTTCTCTCTATCTCTACCTATCGTGACACGACCTGTTTTCAGTATGGATTCGCAGGAGTTTCTCCGGACCTTGGGGCTATTTTCCCTCCTGGTTGCAGCATACAACGTCGGTTGGTTTCTGGTTCCCTTCTTCAGCAAGTCGAAGCTTGATCGATATCTCAAGGCTGTCAACGGAAGGCCTGCTTGGGCGCTGGTGACGGGGGCCAGTGACGGCATTGGGAAAGGGCTTGCAAATGAGCTCGCACACAGAGGCTTCAATGTTGTCTTGCACGGGCGAAACGATGTGAAGCTAGAGGGGGTTAGGCACAACCTCGCACTGAGGCATCCGGAGCGGGAGTTTAGAATCATGGTCGGCGACGCGGGAGTACTAGGATCCGGATCCGAGCCGTGGGACTTGATGTTGGCTCCGCTTGAAAACCTCAACCTGAGGGTTCTCGTCAACAACGTCGGCGGGTGTGGTCAGATGCCGATGATGCGGCGGCTGGACGAGTCATCGATGGAGGATATCGCGGCCAACGTACACATGAATGCGCTTTTCCCGACGATACTCAACGCCATCATGATCCCGCGGTTCTCGAGCAGTTCAGCGCCTGCGCTCATCATTAACGTCGGTTCGGTAGCGGACGGGGGCTGGCCTCTATTGTCCTTCTACTCTGGAAGCAAGTCATACGTCAACTCGATATCGGCGTCCATGGCAAGGGAGCTGCGCATGGATGGCATCGACGTGGAGGTCATGGGGGTGCGGATCGGAGCGGTTGCAACGAAGACGGACATCATGAGCCCTCGTCTGTTCTGGCCATCGGTAGAGACCATCGCCAACGCCATTCTGGACCGGGTGGGATGCGGACGGGCCGTTCTGGTACCGTACTGGCCGCACCTGGTGCAGATGCTGGTAGTGGATCTGGTGCCGCTGGCGTTGCGGAATCCGCTGTACAGCATGGTGTTTAACAGGATGAGATACGAGGAGAAGAGGATATTCTCCAAGGATCAATAACCGGACCGGATGACGGCAAAGGCATGGATGTTTAACTTTCGGCTGCAATGACGATCCAATCTGTAAGATATCGGGGATGCCTACCTTGGAAGGCGTACACGTGTGCAATCCCCTCCAAAAGTGTGCAAGGTGTGTGCTATCTATATCAAAGTTATCCACAAAGTTGAAATCATGGTTATCTCAGTTTGCATGTCGCGTGCCGCGTGCCGATCTCGTCGTTGCTGCTGCCCGGTACAAGTTCGACCAAGGTTTTCTTCTTGGTGGAGGGTATCCGTGGGCGCAGCTGGACCCAGGTGAGACCAGCTGTTCCCGGTGTTGCTAAGTTGGGAAACTTGGGAGAGATGACGGGAGCGGGAGCGTTGCATGCGCTAAGAAGGGATGGATGCTTGACGCTCGTGACGCTGGCAGTCGCGATTGGCCAAGAACGTGACGAGTTCCATGCGGATGCCATTGTCGGGAGAGGATCGGATAAACAAGAAATGTGTGGGCGACGATTGGACGGACGGGAGGTGGGAAGCGTGGCGCAGACAGGAGACAAGGGCAGGAGGAGAAGGCAGGAGGCACAGGAGGCAGGAGAGACTCCGGAAGTGAGATTGGGAGCAGGAAGGAGCAATCTTGTCAATCCAATGCTGCAATGCCGGCTGATTGAATGCGCAATGCGCTGCACCGAACCTGGGCCGGAGTTCTGGACACGTCTGGAAGGACCCCGACGCCTAGCACCCGACTCCTCCCCCGTTCCGTACGGATACCGCCGTACAGCAAAATGGTTAGCAGACAAGAGGCAGGGAGTTGGCAACGGAACGCAGAATTCGACACCCAGCAGCAGCAGCAGCAGCAGCACCAACCTACCTGCACCTTGCACCTGCAGCAACAAGCAGCAACACAAGCAACCTGGCAGCAAGCGTGAGAAAGGAGAAAGACCCACCCACCTTTTGCTCCTTTCCGCGTGTCTTGGCGGGACGCTTCCTCCAATGACACATCGTATCTGAGCCAACAGAGCTCCACTCGACGCCCCCTCGTCCCCACTCTTCCTTCCCTCTCCCCGGTCTGGTTGGCTCCAGCTTGTTGCAGCAGTTCCGCACAACCCACGTCCACTGCCACTGCCACCACTTTTCCCAGTCCTGCTGCAGACGCGAACAGTCTGGACTTTCCGAGTGGAATCCCATCCTCAGACTTGGCCACAAATCCCCTAAAGTTGGATCGAAGCAGAGGCCACCCACCCCGGGATTGCCCCCTAATCCCATCTGTAGCGCAAACTGTGCTTGCTGTCCACATCAGCATCACCGCCCCGGACGGGAGTAAACCTCCATCCAAAGTGACCAGACCGGGAACAAAGGTCTTCCATCCATCCCTTCCAGCGCATGAACAGTCACCCAGAGTCCCCTATCCCGCTACCTCCCCTACGGTACCTACCACTGTCTGCCCTTCCTGCTCCTCCGGCCCTTCGCCTGGACTCTCCCATCCGTGACATCTGTCAGCTTTTTTCTTCCTCCCACACCCCCCAAGGAAAAAAAAGTTGGCTCCTTTTCCCTCCCCGAGTCGTCGCCAACTAAACTCCAACTCCCTTCCCTTTCCCACGAACCCCTCCGATCTCGACCTTCTCCTCGACCTCGTCCTTCGAACCCTCGAGCTCGAAGACCACCTTTCCACGATCTGACGACGACTGCAGCGTTCGGCCGACTTGCCAGCGCAGACCCCTGACCTATGTCGCCTGCCGAGACCTCCCCCCGACGCAATTGACATTCGAGACTCGGTTCACCCCGTCAGATCTTCGGGCGGAGAGAGAGAGGATAGATAGGCGCTGAAGGCCCTTTGACTTTCGGTCCCCTATCCACACCACCACCACCCTTACCACCACCACACCTCTCATCCACCGAGACCACCTCTCCCACCAAAGGCGAAGCGTCACAAAGCACAAAGACGACCGAGACATTGCTCCCGTTGTCGCTGCCGCTACTGATCTACGACTGCCGCATCCTCCTCACCCCCCAACCAGCCGCTACTGTGTCGCTGCTGCGCAAGAGGTACTTCGGCTTTCGACGCGTAAGGTGCTGCTCTGAAATCTGTTTAGCCCGCCTGTCGCACATCGCCCGTCTTCGGTGCCACTCTTCGCCAACCTGAACACCACCTCCACCACCGATCAGCTCGAGGGAAATTTCGTCCCTGCCGCTCGTTCACGTCTACTTCGCAATTCGCATCGCCCGCCATTCAATTTTTTTTCGCTGCTTCCCTTAGACACGGCTTTGCTCTTGTCCGCGGTTTGCGTGTTCGCCCAGAATCATAATCACGGCCATCGCATTCGATTCGAAATCGCCGCCCCCTTATCCTGAGGTACCACCCTGTAATCGACGCCACGCCAACTCCCTCCGCCCCATCCTTGGAGCCATCCCATCTCTCGTCCCGACATCCCTTCAGATATCATCTGCCTCTCGACTTGCCCTGTATCGCAGCGAAACACCGGTCGGCGACGATACGTCCCAGCTATGGATCTCTTTAGGCGAGCCGTAAAGGCCATCCCGTCGACATCGCCTCAACTGCCCACCGCCGACGAGAAGCCCACCACGAAACATGCTCGCCAGAATAGGCTCACCTCCCGCCTCGCCTTCTTCAGAAGACCGTTGCGCTTGCGAGGCAACTCGAGCATCTCGGTGCCTCTCGGCGTCGTCATTCTATTTCCCCTAATCGTCGTCATCCTTATCCTCGTCTTGTTCGTCAGACACCCCAGCTCGCCCGGCAGGATATTGATGCCCGCCGGCGCTCCCCCGGCCATCAGGTACGTTTAGACTTGCTTTGCACCATTGATGAGAGCTAATATCGGCGGCGCGCAGGAAAATCAGCGAAGAGCACGACAAGGTCTTCGTCACCGGATGTCTCCAGCCCGATACGAGCAGACCCAAGGCCAACGGCGCTTTCGTCGTCCTGGCCCGCAACAAGGAGCTAGATGGTGTCATCCAGTCCATCAAGTCCATTGAACGTCACTTCAACCGCTGGTACCATTACCCCTATGTTTTCCTCAACGACGGTGACTTCAACGAGACCTTCAAGGAGGTCGTCACCAACTACACCTCGGCTCCTGTTGAATTCGGCAAGGTTGGCCCCGAGATGTGGGGTTACCCTGACTGGATTGACCATAAGGTCGCCAAGGAGGGTATCGCCAAGCAGGGTGATGCCGCTGTCATGTACGGTGGCTTGGAGAGCTACCACGCCATGTGCCGTTTCTACTCTGGGTAAGCCGGCAGCACAATATGTCGATTTCCGTGCATGACTGACCATATCAAAGATTCTTCTACAAGCACGAGCTCCTCCAGAAGTACGAGTGGTACTGGCGTCTGGAGCCCGAGATCAAGTACTTCTGCGACATCACCTAGTACGTGCCAACCACACCATTTTTGATGTAATGCCTTTGCTAACCGGAGCAGCGATCCCTTCTGGGCCATGATTGACGCCAACAAGACCTACGGCTTTACCATTGCTGTGAAGGAACTCCGCGAGACGGTCCCCAACATCTTCCGCTATGCCTCCGCCTACAAGCGCCTCAAGGGTCTCAAGTCCAAGGGCCTGTGGGAGATGTTCGTTGACCCTGTACCCGAGAAGAAGGAGGAACCGACCGATCAGACGCCTCTCCCCGAAGAGGTTCTGCGCAGCGACCCCAACCGCAACACGTTGCCCGAGATTGACCCCGAGGCCATGGAGGGCGAGTCGTACAACATGTGTCATTTCTGGTCGAACTTTGAGATTGCCAGCCTGAAGTGGTTCCGCAGCAAGGAATACGAGGACTTTTTCGAGATGATGGACCGCAGCGGAGGTTTCTGGATGGAACGCGTAAGTCAATACCCGCATGATCGCCTGACCCAAGCTAACCAGTATCAGTGGGGTGACGCTCCTATCCACTCCTTGGCAGCCGGCGCACTTCTGTCTCCCAAGGACATCCACTACTTCCGAGACTTCGGCTACCGACACACGACCATTCAGCACTGCCCCGCCAACGCTCCGGCCCGACAGCTCCCTAGAGAACCGTACCTCGAGAAGACGACTCTTGACGACAAGAAGCGATTCGAGGAGGACGATTACTGGGAGCACTGGGACTCGGAGAAGGAGAACGGTGTCGGATGCCGCTGCAGATGCGACACTGACATTGTTGACGTCGAGGGCAAGGAGGGATCCTGCCTCGCGGAATGGGTTGATGTCGCCGGCGGATGGGCCAGCCCGTAATCCCAAACGACAAAACACATCACACACGATGTTACGAGTCACGGCCAGCGCATCCATATCCTGGCGCGAAATGTTGGGTGGGAACGAAAATCGAAACGGGATTGTATATTGATGAAAGCGGAGACGCTTAGACTCCCTGGGTCTTTCCAGAGGATGTCTCATTAATGTTCTGCGTGCGGGGGGTGTAACGGCATTGCCAGTATCGGTCTTTGCTCACAAATTCTTTTTGGGAGTTATCAGGGTTCACAGTATTCCGGCCTTTGTCCATAATCAGTTTTGTTTTTACACTGCACGGGAACCTTGCGAAGCATGAAATAGAGAGGTGGAAAGCTACAGAAACGGCTTCGGCTCGGATTAGTTTCCGACGCCAGAGAGAATCATTTAGTTGTTTTCCGCTCGTCAAGTTCGCTTTCGATGGCCAGCGGGAGAGAGACAGAGACGAGAGAAACGACTCCAATGGATACTTGTTACGCGCGCACAGGATACCAAGCTGAATGGGATGCAAATAATGAACATGGGATGTTTGGTTCTAGGGAGAGAGAGAGAGCGAAGACTTTCAATGTTAGAGTAGCATGCCGGGTCGCGAAGGCCCGGCGCAAATGGTATATATGTCGTGTCTACTGATCTACCGTCTTCAATTGCCGCTGGTTTGTGAGGTGATAGGTGGTGCTTTGTGTGCAGAACGTCTACCTAAGAGGCGTGTGATGCTCTATAATTTACGTCACGGGTTCCCCACAGGAGTTTGCCATTTGATGTTCAGGGTCAACCGGCTTGAGTTCGGTATGGTATGTCTCATTCTTTGGATGTTACAGTCGGTGGAGGCTTTCCAGCTGGAATGATATGACAACTAGGCATTTCTGGACCACATCTGACATTCGAATAGCATCAAAATGAGGCGTCGCGCTGGGTCCGGTTTTGCGGGAAGATTGAAAGTGGCCATGCCCAAAGCCACCGCAGATGACTTCCGCGATTCTTTCATGGTTCAACGATGTTGCTCTCAATGTCGAAATCAGACATGAAGCGACACTCTTGCCACTATCTGTCCAAATCTCCCTCTTTGATGGGGTCAAGATGTGTATGTCCTCAGTCTATACCAATACGTATCAACAACATCTTACAGCACATCACCACGAAGGATCCGCTTGATCTGTAACAGCACCATGGCTCGCATCGCCCACCAGACGAGCGTACTTGCCCAACGCGCCTCTCCGCACATGCGGAAAGGGCGCCTTCCACTCCGCTCTCCTCTTCGCGAACTCGGCCTCGTCCACGTCAATGGCGTCGATGCGATTCGTCTCCGCGTTGATCGTCACCCTATCGCCGTTCCTCACGAGGGCAATCGGCCCGCCGACGGCCGCCTCGGGCACGACGTGGCCCACGATGAACCCGTGAGACGCACCGCTGTAGCGCCCATCCGTCACGAGCGCCACGTTGTCCAGGCCGGCGCCCATGATGGCCGCGCTCGCGCGTAGCTGCTCCGGCATGCCCGGACCGCCCTTGGGGCCCTCGTACCGCACGATCAGCACGAGGTTGCCGTCCTCGCGCTTGATGGAGCCCTCGGACAGCGCGACATCGAGCTCGTGCTCCTTGTCGAAGACGCGCGCGGCGCCGGTGAAGGAGAGGCCCTCCTTGCCCGTGATCTTGGCGACGGCGCCGCCCGGGGCGAGGTTGCCGCGCAGGATACGCAGGTGTCCCGTCGCCTTGATCGGGTCCGAGAGCGGGCGGATGATCTTCTGGTTCGGGTCGAGCGAGGGCCAGTCCGCGACGTTCTCGGCGAGGGTCTTGCCCGTCACGGTCATGATGGAGCCGTCGATCAGGTTCGCGGCGACGAGCATCTTGAGGACGGAGGGGGTGCCGCCGACGCGGTAGAGGTCCTCCATGTAGTACTTACCTGACGGCGCCAGGTCCGCGATGAAGGGGATGCGGTTGCTGGTGCGGTCGATGTCGTCGAGGGTCAGGGGCACGTCGGCGGTGTTGGCCATGGCGAGGAAGTGCAGCACGCCGTTCGTCGAGCCACCGAGGATCATGGTCAGGACGAGGGCGTTTTCGAAGGCGGCGCGGGAGAGGAGGTCCCTTGGGCGGATGTTCTTCTCCATGACGATCTTGATAGCCTCAGCGGCGCGCTCGCACTCGCGGGACTTTTCGGGGGAGAGGGCCGGGTATGACGAGGAGCCCGGCAGCGAGAGGCCCATGGCCTCGATGGCGGTGGCCATGGTGTTGGCCGTGTACATGCCGCCGCAGGCGCCGGCGCCGGGGCAGGCGTGGCGCTCAATGTCCTCCATGACGTCGGTGGGCGTGCGGCCCTCGGCGCCGGGGTTGCACTTGGCGTGGAGGCGGTTGTAGGTGAGGGAACCGCGGGCCTCGTAGCAGGTGCTGATGTTGATGGGCTTCTCGAGGAGCTCGGAGTGGCCCTTCATGATTGTGCCGCCGTAGATCATGATGAAGGGGCGGTTGTGGCGGGCGGCGGCCATGATGGTGCCGGGCATGTTCTTGTCGCAGCCCGGGATGGAGATGTTTGCGTCGTGGTGCTGGGCCATTGTCACGGACTCGATGCTGTCGGCGATGATTTCGCGGGTCTGGAGGGAGTATCGCATGCCTTGAGAGGGTCATGGTTAGCTTGCGACATGGAAATCGGTTGAAGTTGTGGTAGTGTAACGATCTCACCTTCGCCGCCCATCGTGATGGCGTCTGACACGCCCACGGTGTTGAACTGCCAGCCGAGCATGCCCTGCTTCTCCACTGCCTTTTTCACGATCCTACCGAACTCGAGGACTTCAGGTTCCGTCAGCCATCATGCAGTGTTTGTGTCCTTGGTGCATAGTGAGGCTCACGATGTGTGCTGTATCGCGTGTTAGTCGGCATCGTCATCACCACCGCAGCTCAAGGAGTCCGCTTACTTGCAGGGGTTGCCCTCCCACCACACCGTCGCGATGCCGACATGCGGCGCATTCTTCATCATCTCCGGATTCGGCACGCCGGCGCCGTACAGCATGGCCTGCAACCTTTGGTAAGCTTCCAGTTCTCTTCTCCTTTACTCTCTCGTCTGAGGCTGTCGCGAGTACCCCGCGGTCCCCGCGGTGCACCACCCCGCACCTCGCCCATCCACACGACATCACCGGCCGTCACCCCGCATTCCCCAACTCCCACTGAGCTCAACTCCGAAAACAAGGTTTCTCCTGTCGGGTGGTTGCTGTTGTTGTAATGTGTCTTGACTTGCCTTTGCTCCCGGAAAGTCATGTTCACGCGTCAAGACGTGAGACCAGCGGTTCAAGGGGCCTCCGGGGGGCAGTATCTTGAACTGCAGGTAGTCGGCGCTGTCCTTGTAGCTGGTGTCGCTGTAGCCGCCGTCATGGCCTTGGCCTGTTTGCTCGGCGCTCATTCTGAGGGTTGCTTTGCTTTGCTTTCCTTTGCTTTTCCGCGTGTGTTTGTTCGTTTGTTCGAGGCTGCGGCGTTTCGAGCTGCTTCGTTGGTGAGGTGTTTCAGTCAGGTTGGTGTGTTGGTTTTACGTCGCGGAGTGGAGGAGGGAGTAAGGGAAAGATTGGACTGTTGGCCTCGAAGTCGGCTGTGTATGTTTGCCGAGGTAGGGCGTCGTCTGTTGGTGTCTGGAAGACGATGTCGTCAACGAGTCGTGGGGTATAACGAAGCAGACGTCAACTGGGTAGAACCGCGTGGGAAGCTGGTGAGGCGAACGGGGGGCCAGTGACTTTATTTGAACTTTGTTTCACGCAGCAGCAGCAGCAACAGCAAAATCAGAGGAGAGAGGAGAGCTCTCCAAAGGCGGGGGAGAAGCACCCGACTTTCAGCATCACAGGCTACGGCGCTCTCTCCCCCACCAAAAGCTCGGGGGGATAGATCCGCTCGGGAGAGATCCTCCCTTGGGAAACCTGGAGCAGTTGCTTATTGTGGGCATTTCTATTGGAAGAGCTGCCGACGCGCTCGAGGCCGGCTCCAGAGTCGTCGGGTGATCCCAGCTTTCATCGGAGGGGGGGAATCGGGGTGCTGTCCGCGGGCGGGATTGTGGAGCAGCCAAAGTCAATTGACTTTTTTTTTTTTGGTCCCTGGTAAGGAGAATTGGATTGGATGGAGCGGTAACGGGGGAGAGTGACACGGAAAAAGGGGATTGGGACACGGGACATGAGTTGCGGAAATAGCACTGGCTATTCCGGAGTCCACGCTCGGATTCCAGGGCATCTGAAGGCAAGATGGTAGGCATCATCAACGCTTGAAGACGAACATTGTCCTTTTCCATGGCGTTCTCTCCGGCACATTTCTCAGCTCCGCCATCGGGCGTTACAAACATCCTTTACTGACGTTGCTAAACCTGCATATAGGTAGCTCAATGAGCTGGGAGTACGGACGGCTTGTTGGGTGGGTTGTTTGGATGGCATTGAGCCGATGGGGAGGAGCCAGACGGCAAACAACTTTGCTTGCGGAGCGTCCTGTCTTTCTTAGCCCGTATTAGCGGCATCAACTAGCCGCAAGAGGCTTCTGGACGTTGTGCTGTTGCAAGCATCTGAAAGTAGATGCATACATGATTGTTTTTGAATGGCGTCCAGTGTCGTCGTCCAGAGGTTGTGGGAGATGCAGCCTTCTCCACAAAAGGCAACGCCCAATCACGGCAAAGGTATTTGTCTAAGTTACAGCCAGTGGGGCCCCGTTCAGCAACCAGTCTCTGTTTCTGTATTTGGAGACTTGGCAGAAGGGCATTTGTTGCAACAACCATTCGCAGCAACACAGTCTTGGAGATGAGCCCACCTCGGTGCTCTCTTCTCCTGTAGGGCTACTCAGTCGGGAAAGCGCAATCACCCCGCCCGAGAGGACGCCGGGTTCCACCGCCAGCCCGAGAGAGACACTGAGGCAACTTGGCAAAGCCAGAGACTCGCATCGTGACTAGGTGTCTGGGCGGTCCGATCTTCGGTGTCGAACGCCGCGAGCCATCTGCATCTCGACGGACTCTCCGCCTCTCCCGCTTCCCCGCATCCAAGCTTAGCTCAATATCTCAAGAGAGCATCCAGCTCGCGTCTGGGCGTTGCAGTGTTGATGCAACTTCGATTGTCTCCCGTCCCCTCTCACTGCTGCACTCGTTTTGTGTCGCGTGCGGCGCATGTTGCATATTCTCACGAGTTGCACTCACACCTCCAAGAGCAACACTGCAAAGTAACGTAATCGACCATGGAAACTTTCTGTGAGCCTCCTCGTCCCAAGGTAGAAGAAACGCAGCCCGCGCCAAGGCCTTGTCGTGTTGCGTAACAGAGGGTCGGGACAGCAGCGAACGGGGCATCACCCTGACGGAAAGCATCCGGCTAAACCAAGTCAAAGGGTCGGGATGGGATGACACTCTGTTTGACTCTTTCTGTTTGGATCGACGGCCGGACCAGATTCATGGGCAATGAAGTCATGCGGGCTGTCGGAAAAGTAAGTACCTACAGAGGGAGGGAACGGAGGGGACGGCGGTTCATCTGGCCATCTGCCAAAACAAAATCAAACCGTAAACTCGTTGCCGTCGTCCGAGCTATCCGCCCAACTCTCTTTTTTATCGCGAGCAAAATTCCATGTTTCGGAGTCCAGACGGATGGCGCAGCCCATTACGAAGCTCCCACCCTTTCCAGCGATACTTTCAGGGACAATGCTTGGCGGTCGAGTGTTCCAGTAAGGCCAAAACCATTTATGCTTCAAGAGATTTGGGGAAAGAAGGTTTTCTTGGTTGGGGGGTGTGAGTGTGGTGGTGAGCGGACATCTTGCGACGGTTTGTAACAGAGACTTGCGCATCAGGAGGCGAGGGATACGAAAAACGATGTATCCTTACGTACAACCCGCACAGAAGGAGAGGCACCCTGAATTGCCTCGCTGAGGCTCATCAGCCACAGATACGTATCTTCATCTCGATTTTCAAAAGCATGTCACACACACACACACACACCTCTTGTTGATCGTTTCCCAAACTCACCGTGGACTTCACACACAGCGACATGTACGTAGTTTTTGTCTGGAATATAGTGTCCAAGCAGTAATTTTCCGTGGGAATATTTGCCGATGTAGCCGCATGCTCACTCTCTTTCCCTCTCACTCATCAACCAAAAACCGTTCGATGTAGGGACGTTTTGATCTTTGAAGCAAGTCCTGGAACTTGATCAGAGCACCTCTCTCTCTCTCTCTCACTTCCAAGAAAGTCAACTTTAGCACCGATCTCAACTTCGCACCTAAAGATAGCAGCATACGTATCTTGACACCCTCGATCAAAATCGTCCAGTCTCTTTGATGTGTGGAAGGATTCAAGTGCCAAACGCCACGCTCAGACGACGTGCGACTGACCATCGTCATCTCACCGCCATGGCTCATGTTTTCTCCTTCACTAGTTGTAGCATCATTGTAACAAGGGGGGAAAATGGACGGACACAGAACACATGCACGAACCAGAGAGAGCAGCAGGTTGTTTCTCAAAACTCTGATTCCTTTCAATTCGCCGTTTTGAAAAACTTGAAAAAAAAATGGAAAAACACAATCGTCGTCTGCATGATAGTTCCCTCTTTCGGAACCCCGGATGGGTAACCGCTCTAGTGTACAAAAAAACGCAAGCCATACGAGAGTAGACGATGAAAGCCATGTTTGTATGCGAGAGGTGTGTGCGTGTGTGTAGGTTTTGTTTGTCATCACTTCATTTCTGCAATGGGTGTCGGTAAACAGATGCCTCCCCGAGAAGATGAAAAGAAGGAAGTGCAAAATGCCTCCGCACTCTCGCCGTCGCCAGCCAGCCCCAACCACTCAATTGCTGGCACCAAGATTCCCTCGCAGGAGTCGAATAGACTCGGTGGTTCCCTTCGAAGAGGGACCTGTTGTTGAAAAAGAAACGAAGACTCTGTTCCTGCAAATCGCAGACCACCCCCTCCTTTTTCCTGCGCCGAATGTCAACCACCATCCCCTGCAGCCTCCCAGTCGTGTCTGTGTTCGTGTGCGATGTGGTGAAATTCGAAATTGGCGCGAAAGACAACTTGACAACCGAAAAAGTGGAAAAGTAGAGAAAAGAGACCAAAAACGGACAAAAGAAGCGTCAGAAAAATAGATCAAACTCCCGAAAGAGTCGGCCCAGCAGAAGCGAAGAACAGGGCTGTGTGGCTCGATGCTTATGAATCTTCTTGTGCTCACATCAGGAAGAAGCAGAACCTCAAGCAAGAATCAGACACACAAAAAGGTATGAAGTAATACACTGGTAGAAGAGAATTCCTTGAATGGAGTTGCGGAAAGCCTATTCCGGATGTTGTTTTCTCAGTTTAGGCTCCGACTCTCTCTTCCTCCATGCGCCTCACGAGCTCGCGCTCGCGGGGAGAGCGCGGGTTGGCATCGATGCCGAGAATCGCAGAGATGCGAGTCTTGTCCTGGGGCTTGCCGTAGGTGTCACGCTCCATGTTGTCCGGGCTGGAGGTCGGGGTGATGGGCGTGCTAGCCTGGTTGCAGCAGGAGCCGTTCTTCCAAGCGGACTCGAGGACGACGGGGTTGGCACCTGGGCCGTAGTCGTTGGCGACGGCGGCCCAGAAGGAGGCGCGGTGGGCAGTGTAAACGTTTTGAAGACGGTTCATATCAACGTGCTGGTGGTTGACGGGAGGTTGCTGGGGGGCGGGCAGCGTGCACTCCAGACGCAGCGGGGGCGTCATGGGGAGGCTGCTGGACATGGACTGGAAGGAGGCGGGGGGGAGGGCCGCGCTGTGAGGCTCCGGGAGGGGAGTGGGATATCCTCTGGAAGGAGAGGCGGTACGGGGCGGAAGGGTCATGCACACCGGCTTGGGGAGGATGGCGGGGAGACGCGGAGAGGCGCCGTGGCCCATGATGCTGGGCAGTTGCATGGGAGCGGGCGAGACAGGTGCAAAGCTGTGCGAGCTGCCCGGGGGAGAGACGGAGCGAGGAGTCGACTCTCGGATCGGGGAGGGCATCGTAGGCTGCATGACAGGGGAGTGGTTCGCAGAGGAACCAGACGAGACCGAAGTCGTGCGCTGCTTGCGGCGGTTGCTGCCGTGGCTAAGCTGGTGGTAGTGCAGGCGGCAAGCCAGCTCGGTCTTCTTCAAGTGAGCGGCAATGTGCTTGTAAGGCATCTTCTGGAGACGGGTCTGGAGGAGATAAACTTCCTGTTTCTCGGGTTAGAATGTTCATCATACCAAACACACACAATGCCGAGATGATGGGACGCTTTGGGCACACAGACAGCCACGTAAGGGGGTGGTGTATACGTGGTGTATGGGTGTTTTAAGCTCCCTTCCCTAGTTGGTGTCACGTACCTCGTCCTCGCTCCATGCTCGGCCTCCTCCAGTCGAAGCCGCCTTGCGGTTCTTGGTAACGCCGTACTCGTGACGGTCCATGGCATCAGAGGTGGGAGTGTAGGTGGTGGTGTGGGGTGCGAGTTGCATCGTGGGAGACATTTTTCCTCGTAAAATCGTTTGACGGGCAATGAGTTGTTCAATGGTAAGAAAGTGCGAAGCTCTGAAGGCTTGTCGGTGTTGTTGGTTTCCCTTGGAAAGAATCTGTTGAAATCTTCGCGCGTCTTCGGCGTCGTCCTGGAAGCTGGGTTTGTAAGAAAAGGGTGGTTTGAGCAGAAGCTTGCTGCTTTAGAAGAATCGAAGTTTTAAATCGGTTGGTTTCGAAAATGGAGGTGATTCCCAGGCCGGAAGCTCGCAACAACGAAGTCGGCTTTCTGCAGATCCGTCAAGGAGAGGAAACGGATAAGCGTTTTGTTGGTTGAAGGTGGTTAGGCGCTGTAAAAGGGAGACCCAAAGAAGTGAAGTCGTTCGTTTGAATAAACCGGATAGGTCAAGTATATTGACAAAAAAGGTGGTGTTCAAGAAGCGTAGTCAAATGAGTGTGTGCAGCCAAGCCAGTTGACAATGAAGGAAAGTAAAACCCTAGCTGCGGGAGAAGAAAAGAAGGACACGCAACTGCGCTTCAAGAAGACGAAAAAAAGGGATGTTGATGATGAACCCAAGATAGGGAGAGAAAGTAAACAGCAAGAATGGAAAGCGATCGAGACGGGGGGAGAGGGGAGGATAAAGTAATAATGCAGCCTCTCTCAGCCGTTGGTGGTGGTGGTGGTGCCGTGGTGGTGACTAGTCCCCGTCTGGTCTGGCAACTGGCTGGCAGGCAGAGCAAGGGCAGAGAAAAAAAGAGACAAGCATCTTGTCTACCGCAGTATGAGAGATGCAAGGTACGAGGTACGAAGCCAGCAAGCAGGCCTGGCCTTACCCACACGCACACGCACGAAAAGAGAAGAGAGAGCGGGCGGGCATGGCAAACATTGCCTCATGATGTTCGGGCGCTGGTACATCCAGGGCAGGGGTCTAGCACACCGTCAAGTCTAGCCCTGTTGCAGATATTGAGCAGTGATGCCAGCAGACCCTGGAGAAGATGGGGTGGATGTGACAGAATTAGCAGAGCATAACGTTTGGTCTGATCCGCTGGCCTGCTGCCATCCCCATTCTTCCCTTTTTTTTTTTCTTCGAGGGCGAGGGGTGTTGGACTGGGAAGAGGGGGGCAGGAGGAGGAGGAGGAAGAGAATGAGAGACACCAGACACCAGACACGCCCAGCACGCTTGTGCAAGCCACACCCTGTCCGGGCCACACCCCTGTTCGAGGCAGAATGAGGAGACGAGGAACCCAGACCCAGACCAAGACCGGCCATGGGTGCGAGATTATGGATCCGGTGAGAGACGAACGTGCGTCTCAAATTGGCGGCGGTGGTGATGGATTGAGAAGTGAGCAGCCACTCGACCGGCCAATACGTGGACGATTGCCCGCAACAAGATGTCGCCCTCCGGAGGCTCGGATACATACGGCCATTGGACCAGGGACTACACTAGAACTTGAAGCATAGACCAAGTTTACCAAGTCTCCGGGGGCCCGTTGAAGATGAACAACTCCAGGTCCCTAGGAGGCAGACCAGGGCTGGAATGAGAACAGACCAGACCAGACCAGACTCATCATCAGAGAGGGGACGGAGAGGAGTACTCTGGGAGGAGGCTCTTGTGAACCTGGAACATGGGAAAACTTGCAAAACGACTGAAAAGACCGCGCAGCGTAGCGTCCGGTTACCGAAAAGAGCGGTGTCTCGCCTCCAGTTTGTTTCTTCATTTTTCCGTTATTGATGTGACTCCTAGTCTAGTGTCGGGCGGCTCTAGAAACCTGGTCTGAGCCCGCCCTGACGACTCCATCCAGGGCAGGCGGGCAGGCAGGCAGATTCATCAGAGCCTCAAAACGGGATCCATTTGGAGTTCCAAAGTCCGGTTCTGGTATATGGATACATGCGCTTGTATTCGTAGCACGTATCCCCAAAGTCAGGCTTGCAAGCATCTTGGTTACCCACCGGTCGGTTTTGGTTTCGGTCACGGCACATGGGCGGTGGATCTGTTCATGACTTGGTGAAGGGTGAGTCTGATTCTGATGCTCGTCTCTCGCAAACTCTCTCGCAAGAATGCCGAACGAGCGGGTGGGAAAGCAAAGCGGCTGAGGCGCAATTGTGTGAAGGGCATTGTATAGATGGGGCATATAGGAATAGGATGGCGTGGCATGACAAGACATGGCATGGCCGAAGTATGTTTGGCAGGGCCTTTCTTGACTCGGGAACAAACCATGGTGGACGGAACCACGACAAAGTCGACACCGTCAGGCTGGGTCGGGTGGGTGGTTCTTCGCAACAAGGAAGAGGGCGTTACTATTTGGGGCGGGCGTCTGGTCTCAAGTCGCGATAAGCATACGTCTTGTCGACGTCGATCTCGTGGAGGAGCATGTTTGGCGAGGATAGGAAGGGTTATCGTGAACGGAGGTGTCTGTCCAGAGGACAGGGATCGAGTCGAGAAACCGAGGGGCTGCGGTGCCGTAACGGCCGTCTTCTGGCCGAGGCGGACGGCGATGGATGCCGTTGAGGAGTGTTGAACGTTGGTATGTGCAAGTAGTGGCGTACGTATGCGCGAGGTCAAGTAAGATCACAGGTAGGGAGTCGGCGGGTACAGGTTGCATACATTCGCGGCATATGCCCGTTCAAGCAAAAGAAGGGGTACTGAGCGGGTTTCTTGGGAATTCCGACGTGGTGATACGGCGTGCGGTGGACAGAGGACGGTGCGTGCGGTGAGGGTGAGGTCCTTGAAGGTGCTGCGGGCGACGTCGCCGTACGGCAAGTTCCCAACGGCCGTGCATTGGCATTGGCAGTGGCATTGGCAGCAGGCACTGCGTAAGGCTTTTCGTCAACTGTTGGTTTGAGTGTTTGCGCGTGTGTGTACGTGCGTGGGCGCAGTGCAGAACGGTGCTGTTGCTGTGCTGGTAGTGCTGGCTGCTGGGCATCGCATCGTGTTCGCTCGTGTCTGAAGGTTGTGTGAGGATGTCTGTCTGACGTTTGACGGCGGGGTTGAGAGATGGGCATTACCCGTCGAGGTGTTACAGAGGCGCGCCAGGCGCTGCCATTGGCCCGTTTTCGCGGCCGCCCCTGAGAGATGCCTGCAGCAGCGTCAAGAGGAGATGGGAGCTAGGCCGAAACAGGACTAGTCAGTAACGACCTAGCGCGATGGCTGCTGCCCCACCTTATCACCCCTGCCCTGCCTCAAGGTACGTACCGTATAACTCAGTGAAGCCCCGATTTTGAGCCACAGCCCGAGCGATGAACACCGGTGCGGCGGGGCCGAGAACCCCTGTTCGTTGTCTCCGTCGCACCGCAAGCCTGTAAGGTACGGATACTCTAGCGTCTACTGCGTAGTAAGAGCCTCCAAAAAGGGAACATTGCGACCTGGGAAAACCAACCAGCGACCGCCTGAGCCGCCATTCGCATTGCCTTCCAGGTTGCCTTGTGTGGTGGACTCTCAGGATGCTGCACATTAATACAGCTCCATTATCAACTCTACCCAGCTGTTTGGTTTGAAGTCTGGCCCCTTCCCTCGGCCTGCGCTGCGTGCGACCTTCTGTAGCACCGCCAGGAGCGGGAAGAAGGAGTTAGAACAAAGCCTCAAGGTAGTAACTTAAGCGGAAAAACAGGGTGAGGATGAGGGGAAAGGCAATGACGAGAGAGTGAGATGAGTGTGTGATCTCCCTCCCCACGACAGTGACACATCGGCATCGAAACATGAGGCTGTTTCTTGTTCGTCCCTCTGTGACGACGCCTCGGCACCTGCTCACTGTCTGGTCAGTGTTCTCAGTTCTGAGACTGCCCAGTGCTCTCGAATCGCGCCCGTGATTGGACCACTGACATGTCACCTTCTCCTCGGATGGACTCGACGGCACTGCATGTTTGTCGATATTGCCTACCCTACCTTTTCACTGCACATGCCAGCATTGAACCTTGGAGCGTCCCCCAGCGCTGCTCCCAAAAACAGTATTCCTGCGTTTACGGATATACATACTCTGCACCATACGTACCACGCCCGATTCACTGCATACTTGGGGGCAATCGGGTGTTATTAAAGTCTCCGTACCTTATGTGAGGCCCTATCAATTCCCCCCCGGCGATGCGCAAGTGCTAAAATAAAAGTAAGTGAGTGTGGGTGGTGTCACGCGTGCTATTCATAACGCTCGATAGACATGCGGCCAGGGAACGGAAGAGATGAAATAGCACATCCAGGACCGCATTCTGTAGGCAATATAGTGGCAGGAAACATCTGCCAAAATAATCCCCCGGCCGGCCCTGCTAGACCTGCTGGCCCTGCTGGTCCTGCTAGACAAAAACTGACAGAATACCGTCCTCAGCTGGGTCCTTTGCCAGGTCTGGCTGAGCCCTTCGCTGCGTCTTGATTGAGAACACACCACTTTGCTGCCAAGATGTGGAGAGGGCAATAAAAACGCTTCACCTGTTTTCGTAACGACAGCACAATTAAAGGATAGTCGGTTTCTTTCCTCTGTTCTGTGACCTGTCGGTCCTGTCCAGCTGTGCCAGGGATCCCCAGACACTCCATCCTCGAGTTTCTCAGTCGCGGGCGGCCCTGGGCCCACGGCCCTTGAAACTCGCTAACGAGCAGGCGCAATTTCACCCACGTATCAGCCCTTTCCCTCTTGGTCGCCCTTGGCTCTTTTTTCTGCCCACCCCCATCAACCACCATCCACTTCCACCACTTTCACCACCACTTGCCACCACTCACCACCCTCAATTCACAGAGTCACCACTCTGGCACTCAGTTCGCGACTGGCCTCAATCAACACACGCCCGTCCTACCCGACTGCCACCTTCCTCCACCCTCCCGACCCGACGATGTCGTCGTTGTTCGTTGTCGACGACCGTGTCCAGTCGCCATTACGGATACCACGCCGCACACAATCGGCAGGGCTCAACCCAAACACACCACCCCCCCAAACTGAGGTGCCCTACAGGCTACGATACGCCGCGAACAGACAGCCGACCGCCCCTCCCCTCGCTCGACGGGACGAACATGGATTCTGAGAAACAACAGAGGGGCCCTAATGCAGGAAACCTTATTTGTTTCTCGAGAGATCTCTGCTGAATCTGAATCTGGCTCGGACTGTCTGACTTCTTCCACCGCCTCTGCTGGCCTCCCTTGGCTTCTTCTACGCAGTATTCGTACTCCGTACCTCAACCCGGCTTGCAGGGTAATCCCCTTTCCCCTCCTACTGGAACACCATCCATGGTCCCATCCACCGTCAACACTGGAGCCTCTGTCTCCTCTCCCTCAGGTGCCCCCGTCAATGAGCCTGTCCTCATATCAGCCGCGCATCTCGTTTTGACGGTAGCAGACGGCGGTCCCATCTCCAGACTCCTGGCCCCAACATTCGCGGCCGAGAGTCTGGGTCGGCGGGACCAAGGTCTGAGAACACGATGTCCCGTCCTCCAAACCCTCCCCAGGAAGGAAGGAAGGAGGAGAAAAAAAATCAAGCCCGTCTGAGCCAACCCTCGGTCTCGTCGTCCTCGGACCTCCTCCACATCCTTCACCCTGCCCATCCTCACTCAAAATTCGTCTGACCTTTTCGCCCTGCCTGTCAAACCGGTCTGGTGGTGCGCTGCCTAACCTCACAGACGGGTCGTCCGAGTCAGACTAGGCCCCTCAGTGTCATACATCACAGATCGAGCCCTATGTACACTACTCTGTGCTACGGATACTAATCACTCTACTTCTAACGCCTGCAGAAACATTGTTGGCCGCCACGGCGCTCGACAGAAACAGGCCGTCCCCTGGGTGCATTCACTCGGAAATGACCATTAAAATAAATCTCCAGCGGGCAGAGAGGATGGGATTAAAACGCCTTGCACAGCCTAGCGGTACTTCGCGGACCCCAATTTCCCGTGGCCGAATTCCCTGACGAGCGCCATTCGCTACGCATATTGCGAGCCCATGATTCACCCGCCCGCCCGTCCGCCCGTAGGTTGTTGAAGAATACCACCGATACAGACACAGACACAGAGTGTGCTCCAGAGCCAGCTCCGGCCGGTACGGTGCCGGTATGCTTTCTGCAAAGCCACACACCACTTACTTCGGCGGCAAACCATAATTGATTGTCCTCCCAAAAGTCAAGCGCCAGCCGCCCAGTGCCAACGCCAACCGCCGTAAAGTCCCCGGTACCTATTTGCTTCCGTCATCTGGGGTCGTCAAACAAGCAAGTCGCAACCAACATGGGCCTCACCAATCGAAGCGACCTGTCAGCCCAACAACCCCGGCCTACGAGACCCTACAGCCAAGAGAGGTCAGAAACAAAGGACCTCACCCCTCCAAACCACCAAGACGGAGAGTAACATGTCACGGGGCGGGAAGGTCATCATCCGGGTCATCAGCGGGCAACAAGCTCTTCGTCAACGACCCCAATTCGTCTTCTCGCCTTCGGGATACCTGGGGGATCGAAGCGATCGCCCACAACCCGTCAAAAACAGTTCGTTGAGTGCCCGCGACCAGATCTATCCGGCTAAGGGTGCAGCTGCAGGCCGAGTTCCTTTTCACTTTGGGTTTCCGACTCCGTGTGAGAGGAATCGTTGAAATGTCACGCCCCTGCGCCTGTCTGCCGCTCTGCCATCTCATCTCTCCGCCGTTTGATGGGTGGTGATGATCTTCGGAACGCCCATCAACCGAATGTCATCGGTGGCTTGCGTTGCTCGTGGTTGGTGGAATTAGGCTGCGAGAGAGGCAAGAAATACCACGGCATTATTCGCGACCGCCCAGTTCGGATTCGCGTCAAGATCCGCCCGGTAAACTGGCGCTGGGACCGTACCGGGCTCGACTAGATGAACTGTCACGCCCGGTTCCCTGACAGAAGCTTGGCGGCACTATCTTTCGTCTGATCTCTCGACCGATGGATTCGAGCGGCTCCACACGCAACGGTCCTGTCCTGCAAAACGAAAAACGCGCCCGTTGCTGAGAACGGGAAGCGATGGCTGCGAAATTACAGGTCCCGGCTTCGACACCGTCCGCTCTCAGACGGCCGTCCAAGTTTTCGGAACCGCTGGCGACGAGGCTACATGTAGCGATCGTCGCCTAATAACGGGAGAGTGGGCGAGAACCGTCCAGCGTCTGTCTCTGGTTCACCAATGTCCGGAGACCCGGAACTAACGGTGCACCGTCCGCAAGTGGCAGCTCGCTCGGCCGAGTGTGGATGTGAACCAAAGCCCAGCCTTGTGGAGCCCGATTCCGCGCTGCGTCAGGGCGTTCCTTGCGATGCTCCCTTATTTCGTTGTTCCACGGATTCCGATTAACTGGCAAAAGGGGGCTGAGCACGCAACAGAAGAATTGCGACGGAAACTTCCAACCGCGGTGTTCTATCTCTGGAACTGCCTCTGCCCCTGCCCTGTGTTCCTTTCGCCACGGATCGTCGCTGGATCATCTGGTCGTCGGCCGTCTCACGGGCATCGCATGAAAATTCAATCATCCCATGTTTTTTTTAAGAGTGAACCTTGAGAAAACATCGACAGACTCGACAAAACCAGCGCGCGACGGGCACTGGCCAGCGTTCCGATTCACATTCTACGGCTTGGCCGAGACCAGGGACTCCATGCGCGCAGTCATTCCGTCTCCCCAGTGTCTTGTGCCTCTCGCTCTGAAGAGCCGCAGGTCTCAAACGCGTGGTGCCGGAACCCTGCGACCTGCACCGTTTCAGTGCCGGGGTACATCATCGCGAACCAGCCGAGAAGGCATAAACTCTGTCCATGTTGGGAACGAACATGCAAGGTATGGCGACGTAGAAAGAAGGTGCATGGCGTCACAGGGCCTTGCTGGCCTTATGTTGCGTACGCACGCATGAAGACGATAGACCGGATGGCAGTAGACAAGATGGGTCAGGTCAGGGTTTCTGAGGCCGTTTTAGGTGGCATCTGTTGTGTGCTGCTGACCGCTCATCTCTTGATGCCTGGCATCTGGGGCTCTGGGTTACCATCAAATGAGCTTGGCGAACAAATCCGGACCCGGGGGTTCTCCCATCTCGGGATGTCGTGGGGTTCACTTTCGTCTTGCAACCTGGTACGATCTGGGGCAGCAGGACGAGGGGGTTTCTACAGAGCCACCATGTTTCGTCGTCTCTCTTTCGGTGTTTGAAACAATTCTTGTCTTGGAGGCTCTTTGCAGCGTTGCTTTTTTGGAGCCTCACCATGCTTAATTGTGCTTCGTATGCGGGAGTCGCGGCTGGCTGGGCGTGAGCTGATGCGGCTTTCGGGTTTAGCAATCGGTCTCTCGTTCGTTCTCGCGGTGGCCGTTGCACCGCGCGGTGTTGGAACCTGGCGGGAGGGGAGGCACTGAAGCCGGTACCTTAAGCCCCGAGTATTATTGTTAGGGGGGCCTCAACGGACCCGTTTCTCTCGGCACGCTGCTCGGTATGCTGCGATCTGGCCTCGGCAAGGAGTGGAGTATGGACTCCCCCGAACGGAACCCGATTCAACCGTGCGCGCTGAAGCAAACCCAGCCGCCCCGGCCCTGCAGCCCCGCCTTTCGCCCGTCGCCCGATGTGACTTGGGAATAATCGGGCCTTCGGTCCGTTACCGTGGGCTGGCTGGCTGGGCTGGCGCCAGTCTCCGTGTTCCGTGATTACGAAAGCAGTCTAGGGCCCGCCGGTTCCGCAATACGCGGGATCGTCGGATGGCCCGGCGTCACCTTAATTCCCATGTGCCCGGGTGCCCCTATATTACGTTGAAGAAGGCGATTGCTTTATGGGATCGCTTCAATGCCTCGGCTGATGGTAATTTGGCCGAGGGACGATAGAGAGCCGCTGATCTGGGGGATGCGGTTGACAGGTGGGTTCAAGCCGGTGGGAGGGTCAGGGAGCTTTCATCTCTAGTGGTAAGGACGCCAGATCATGAGGCTGATCATCCGGGTTGAGGAGCCGCAGTCACCTCATATCGCGCAATTGGTCCAGCACAATAACAGAATCGAAGACTGAAGTGAAACATCATCAAGCCGTCTCTTAGCAATTGTTCGATCGAGAAGCGGGCATTGTGCGGGCTCCAGCACACAGCAACGGTCAGCTACATGCATCCCAAGCTACAAACAAACCAGAGTCAGCAACTATGTTGCTGCAGTCCAGACGTACAAGTACAAAGTCCTTGAGGTTTTGATGATGTTGTTGCAAGGCTGGCAAAAGGTACATGGAATTCTGTAGGCAGATGTACCTGATGAGAGGTCAGGTACTGTACGTACCGTCTGAGGTCCGATCTCTTGGTCGGTGTCCACCAGCAGTACCGCTAACAATAGGTACATGAAGGGAGCTTTGGGTACTTATGGCATGCAGATGGTACATGGATACAAGTCGGGGTGGTGCCAAGAGAACCTCGACGACAGCACAGGGCACAATTGAGCTGTATCGCAGTGGATGATGTAGATGCAGGCGATATCGGGACATCTGGTTCGGTGATGAGATGATTGGGAATGTTGAAAACCTCAACTCCAAAAACTCGAGTGTTGATGAGGCTGTGATGAACTCTTTTTTTCACTCCCCTCCTCCGGCCTCGTGCTATCTTTTTTTTTTCCCCCTTTGGTACTGACTGTTCTTGGTGCCTTGCCGTCCAGGACAAATTCATGCCGCCCACCTGAGGCAAGCAGGTATTTAAGTGGCGCGGGTTGATTGTGCGATTGCTTGGTTCAGGATTCGGTTGGGTTGGATGATGAACGTGGCTGGGCTTCCCCGCAGAAGGAAACACGGGCCTCAGTCATCAAACCCGAAGGAAGGCGGCCAGCTGTCAGTTTTTGGCACCAGAGATTGCGCCAGCGATTTCATAGCAATGGCCGATGACGAGGCGATGGACAGCACTGACGGCGATTGCACTGACGATTGACGGATCCAATTGCATTGGGGATTGGATTGATGGTGTCAAAGTATTCAATCCATTGGGAAACAAGAAGGCCCACGGTCGCCGTCGCTGCCACGGCCATTGCCAAAAGTCACGAGTGAAAGGCCACCAGCAGCGCACGGAGCAGCCACTGAGCATCGAGCAACGACGAGGTGACGAGTGACAAGTAAGGTGGCCTGTGCAAAGCGACATCTTCTCCTGGCCCGTGCTTTGTCTTCCACACGAGGCAGGAGATAGCACCAGCCACAGCTCTTGCTTGCTTCTTAGGGGGAAAGGAGGCTATGACGGGTAATTCTCGGTCGCTCTGCGGTACCTGCTGCCTGGCTGCTGCCCCGCCACGTATTGGGTATATTGCGTAAGGTATCTACTTTCCTTCTAGCCCGAGCGGAAGGTGTCCCCCTCCCCAACGAGACGTACTGGAGGAGACCCCAGGGAAGCCCGCGCCTCCCTCGTTGCTTTTCCATGTTCCCTCGCGCTCCCCCTCCCCCTTAGCAATTTTCCCTCCTGACCCCTTCCACCACCCACTTTCTCTGCGAAAAAAAGAGGGCAACCAGTCCAAAACATCACCGTGAACCAGGAAGTTACTTCCATCAGAGGTACATCCTTGGGGCCATCGCAAGGCACCTCACCTCACTCACACACAGAGCAGCATCCCAACTCCAGACTACAGACCCAACGTTGCCATCACCAGCACCCAAAGCTTGCGCTGCGCTGCGCTGCTCTGCTCCACCCTCACGCTTCGCTTCGCTACCTACCTTACCGCTGCACCTGTCCAGCAGTTCACCGGCGCCCTCACCTTACTCACTACGTACTGTCATCCGGGATAGTCGCATTCACTTACCATTGACTGCATCTGCTGCTGCCGTCGCTGCCGAAGCGCCAAACAGCCATATCCACGAATACCACACCACAACCACCCAATTACCTCACGCCCGTCCCATCAGCCAACCGTTCGAGGGGCAAAAGGCAGACAATTGCAATTGTCTTTTTTCCCCATTGCCTCGTCTTTACCTAGGACTGACCTCATCGCTCGCACACCTTGCGCATCGTATCGCATCTTACCAACACCAAACCAACGCGCCCGCCAACGACGCACCGCTACCTCGCCATCCGCACGTCAACCCCCGTCGTCGTCGCGCCGTCGCCATCTGCTGTCTCCCACCACAACGCCGGCGCTTCCTTCCCTTTTCTTCCCTGCCCTTCCGCCCGGGTACCCGACTTTTCTCTCACGCACGTCAAACGCATCGGCCAGCCACAGGCCATCCGCATCGCGCCCGTCGTCACCTCACCCGTCAATTCCGCCCAAAGAGAAGAGCGCAGCGATCCTGTGTCTCTGTGTCCTGTATCCGTACCGCGTGGACCCTTCTCGGTGCCAGTCACTATTAGCTACCTTTACCTGGCGGGAACCCTGGACAGCTTGAGCCTTGACCCGAGTGCCGCCACCACCCAGGATCGCCCGCTGCACCCACCGCACCGCGCAAGGCCACCTACCTTGCCTACTCTACCTTGCGTTCCGATCACTCCAGGTCGCTCCTCCAGCAAGTCTACTTGTTGACTTATCTCCCGATCTACCTGCTACTTGAGAATTCTCACCTCTACATCCATCTACCTCCCCTCCTCTGCACCCGCCTCTACGGCTACTTCCAGAGAGAAGCTCGCGACCTGGTCCGGTCCAACCTGACCCGTCTTTTGAACTCAAGGCTGAGGTGAAGCTCGTCACCTTTCTTGCCTCGCCCGCACCCTACCTATCTGATTTCTACACTACGTACCTACCTCCCGGAAGGCACAGAAGACAGGGCTCAGCACCCTTCTTTCCGATCGTCCTCTCTCCCTCAGACATCTCTCCTTCGTGGGCGCGCACGCACACCACACACGCTTCCTCTCCACACGAAGCGCAACCTACGCAAATCATCCAATCCTTCCCGCGTCCTCTTCGTCGCCCGCCAATTCATCCAGCTGCCCGCGCGTCGCAGCTACCCTGACTACCTCACCTTCGGTCTACAGAGAGTACCTGCCTGCCTTTTTCGGGCCCATACCTCTACTACACCTTGGGACCACTCCTGCTCACCGCGGACAACCTTGCTTGCCTGCCTGCCTGCCTGCCTACCTCAACGGCATCCACTGCTTCCGCCCACTTTGCACCGCCTCTTTTTTTTCTTCCCTCCCCTCCGCTCTGCCACTGTTGTCACTCGCTGTGTGTCGCGTCGCTTTCGCTCACCATACACATACGCACGCCACCACACACCACACACACACCCCAGACCAAAGGGAACAAGAGCGAAAAAGAAGAGTACTTGAAGCAAACACGTCCTCGGCCTCGCGGACCTTTGTATCTTTGTTCCTTTTTTATTTCGCCCTCCTGCGAAAAAACAACCCCGTTCCTCCTCTACTTCACCTCCCCCCCTCCCCCCTTCCCATCCACGTCCACGTCCCCCTTCCAGTCAGTCCCCCCTGGGCGTGTGCCGTGACCCGCTTCTTGCCTTGCGACCGTACGTCAGGCTTCCGCTTGGTCCAAGTCTCTTTTTCCGACAGAGAGCAGCGACCAGAAAAAAATATTCCCCATCCATCAAACCGTCGGTTTATGCATCGCTGCTTGAGTTAATACTACCACTACATTGCCCGTAAGTACCTTCACCCATTTCCTATGTCGCTTTTCACACACATTGGCCCGACCGACCATGTTGGCTCGCTTGTACCTTCGTCAAGTCGGAAAGCCATCATTGTCGCGCGCGCGCTCCGCTTCATTGTCGCTAGCCTCGCTGCCTCTCTTTGAAGCAATCGCGTCTTTTTTTCATCTCGCCGCGGTCGCCTTTTGGCGACACCCTTCATCTCTCCTGTCCGTGGATCGCATCATCGCCACGGCGCAAACACGTCATTCCATCGCGTCTCACCTTGCGCATTGTCAATCGCATCTTCGTCGACGACTTTACTGTCGTCGCCAGCGATGGCAAAGGCGAGAGCGCGCGTGGTCTCGTCGCCCGGCATGAAATTTTCATCGCAGGTCGTCGCGACTGGAGCGCAGCAGTCATGTACCCTTTCCGCGCAAAACCCAAACGGCCGTGTCGCGTCCGCGCTTGACGCCTGGCCGTGGGGCCCATGACTCTGACTCTGCCTTTGCCTTTCGCGCGACAAATTTGTTTCTCTCGTTCGCGAAACAACTCAGCGGATACAAGCCGGTACTAACGTTGGCCCGTTTGTTAGAACATGCAGCAGTGGCAAGTCGGCCCAGTGCCGGAGTACATCTACTCCAACTCCACCCCCCATCAACCTAACGACATGCAGTAAGTACCTCCTCCACCTTGTACCTGTCCTCCATCTACATCCTCCGTATCCTCCCGCTTCCGACTCCCCTTCCACCCCAAAGTCACCCCCTTTCCCGTTCCATCCTCCGCCCCGCGAGGCTGCGTACCGACCACCACAACGGCCATCTCCTCCGGGGCCTGGGCCTGGGCCTGCCTCTGGTTCTGCTGTCTGGGTACTTGTCCATGTACCTACCGTTGGTATGTCGGTATACAGGACAGGATACCTAGCCACGAACTACACTACTCGAGCTACCCTGGCCATTCTTGGCCTTGCTCGATGGTATCTGGCTGGTCTGGTCTCGTCTCGATATGGAGGGTGTAACGGGCAACAATAACAACACGACTTCTGGGCGGGTTGAGATGCACTGCACACTCGCACTTGTCGGTCGCAATGATTT
>JABGLZ010000690.1:0-27118 GCA_014705045.1 Colletotrichum theobromicola | reverse complement strand
CCCCCCCTCTAGAAACGGCTACCCTTTTCTAACAGGCTACAGCTTGACTTAGCTCACAATCTCCAGGCTTCCGCACGACTTTCGGAGGCCCCGTTCGCCATGTCCATTCAACTCAGCCAAATGGCAAACAGCACCCAATCTATCGGGCAGTCGTCCTCAAACACATCTTCTTCCAACGAGTCCCAAGCTTTCTCCCCTGCCGCCGCCAATGCTGATGAAACTGCCCCAGTCAGCAACCCAGCTTCTTCGTCCACACCCAACGCCGAAGAGCAGCCTGAACCATTCACGACCTTTCATCCATTCTCTCGACTCCCTCCCGAGATCAAGAATATGATCTTAGAAACAGCCGTCAACTTTTCCCCAGCCGTGGTGCATGCGCGCTGTAATACAACTCGGCGAGATGGATCGTCGAACACCAGGGAGGTGAAATTCACGACAAGCCACTCCACCAAGACTTCGGAATTCAAGAAGCTCATCAATCTTGGAGACGCCATTCCAGACTTCAAGTCTTTCATCGAGCACAAGTTCGGTCTCAACAAGTTCGGTCTCAATTTCGGTTCTCTTAGAGGAAACGTTCACCTCGCTTTGCGCGGCAACCAAGATATTCTCGCCTTGGACATGCGGGTAGACCCGAATACAGATTGGCGTCTCCGTGCAACTGATTTCTTCCGTCAATACAATGAATGTGGTATCCATCAGCCAGGTATTCTCAACATCGGCATTCACTTCAACAGCCAAAAGTGCAGAAGTCTGGACTGCAGAGTTAGATGTTGGCCCCATCTGACCAGCAACGCTTTAGAACACCAGAATTTGCCCTTCTGCCCCTACGAGCTTGGGATGTTCTCAAAAAACTTCTCGCATCTCGAGAATGTCTTTATACTCATTCTCCTGAAGCCCAACCATTTCGTCAGACACGAAACCCATGAAGTCCACTTCAGTGAGGTCAAGGAATGGGTTCGACAGAGGCAGGGTAAGTCATTATTTCCTCTCAGCTTTATCGTCGCCGATGGCTCTATCCGTTTTATCAAGGCTGACATGATCGCCAGGTGATGCGCGTCGGAAAGGCTTGGCAGTTTTCCAAGATCAGCAGCGGACGTGGGTGGAGATCCAGAATGTCGAAGGTGTGAAAGACGAGCTAGTCAGTTCCATCACGAAAATCTTCCATCTACTCAAGCAGACCAGGAAATCGTTCAAAAAGCGCGATGGGGTCAGGAAACCCAGCGACGTTCCGCGTCAGGACGTTGGTTTCCGTTTTCTGGTTTCCAATTACCGCATGAAGTAGACTACGAAATAAGTTCCGAAGCAAAGTACACGAGAATAACAAGAGCAACACCACAGCACTGTTGTTTACAGCAAACAGGGAGGGCTGATAGAGTTGCTTTCGAACCGGCACGCGGTTGCCATGGTATTACTTTTTTGGACTCGATCATAATGACTTGCGAGAATCGGGGAAAAGTTTGGCATGAGAGCATTTACTTAGCTAGTGGCATTTGCAGACGCGGAAAATGGGATTCTTTGTGCTTTCGAGACTCACAAACTGTGACTTGACCTTTGCTGGGTCGGATAGAACCTCACCAGCATCAGCAAAGGGCAAGGAATGACGCTAGGAAGGCTGTCGTTCAAACGGCAAAGACTGCACGCGGATGCAGGATTTACAGTGGTGGTCACCTCACCCTCCAGCGAGAAATGCGAAGATCTAGCTTCAACATGAGATGGAGGGTCGCCTTTCGGATGTGTTCCGTTTCCTCGGAAGCCTTGCCGATCGGCGGACCTACCAGCAAGTACCTCCAGCTGAGCAAAGATCTCTCAGGCGGCGCACCGTTATCACATGGAAGCTCAATTTCTTCAGCAGACAGCGCTGCAGCGCTGACACAGAGACCAAATTACAGTGGGTGTCTCGGCGCGGCATCGGAGGTGATTCGCTAAAACCGAAGCGGATTGACTAACTTGGACGGCGACATCGTCTGATGCCAAAGCGATAACTGACGGAATCGAACCTTGCTCATCCTTCGCGACGTCACCGAGTTACTGTTGTATGTAAGTTGAGTCTGAGCCACAGAAACATATATTTGCGTGTCTGATAACCCTCACCAAGCTCAAGGGGAGCAGCGGCCTGTAATGCCTTTGAGCACCCAAAAGCGACCATGACAACCGCGAGCAACCGCCCTATCGCCGGGCCTAAATGGCTCATCAACTCCGTGGACGCCTTTGAGGCGATAAAGCTGGTTTGTGTCCCAATTGTATCGAACGATCTCGAGTCGCTAGTTTCTCATACTGTCGGCAGGCTATACTTCAATCGTCCCCGAAACTCCTTGTCTCGTGGCTCTACGTCCCCTTCGGCATCATGGCCATGCTCGCCGCATGCTTCGGCGTTAGCGTCATCTTCCAGACCGTCGGCGTCTCGTTCCCAGCCTCCGTCGCATGCCTCATTATGCTGTTCTTCGGCCTGCTCCTGTCCGAATTGGTTCTTGGAAACCACAGAACGAAGGCTATTGTAGCTATTATTTACGTGCCGGTAAGCATCTTACTGCTCAGTGTAACGGCCGCGACTAACTCCGGCAGGCCGGCTGGTCCCTCCGATGGATCAACGTCTTCTTCACTCCCTCCTTCATTATGCTCCCTCTCAGTCCTTCCATAGGGATCACCGAAGTCATGAAAATCATCGCCGTCTTCAGTGAGAATCCCACAACTCTTGGAAAAGCAGCTCCTAACGCCCTCCAGTCATCGGCTTCGTCATCATGATGGCCCTCGCCGCCTACCTCACCCGCGGCCTCCAACTCCTCCTTGGCTCTTCCAAACGCGCCCTCACAGAACGCGCAGAAGAGATGGGCAATGAGACAGACGAGATTCCGCTCGCCGACACTCCTCCGCGCACCGATTCGACCCCAGGATCGCGTACCATCTCCGCCGCGCCGTCCTCTTTGTCCCTCAACACCATCGCGCCACCGCCCGCCTCTCAGAACGCGACGCATAATTTCCTTCCGGCGACGAACAGCCCTCTCCGAGCTTCCGACAACGAAGACGAGGCGCTGACAGTTCAGAACACGTCCCTCCCTCCTCAGGTCCCTCTGCCAATGCCCCGCGCTCAGCTCTGGGCTGCTTGGATCTGCGCTCATCTCGACGTCACCACCTATACCGCCATCTTCCTCTTCATAGGCTTCCCAGTCTACTACGCAACGGGGTACGGCATGCCTCTCCACCTGAGCCTCATCATCCTCATCTACATGGCCGCCGCCTCCATCCCGCCGAACTGGCGCCAGTACCTCCACCCCGTGCTCGTCTCCTCGCTCTTCTCCGTCCTTGGCATCTGGGCTTTGGCAGCGATCCGAGGCGACAGCCTGCCAACGACTCTGCGTTCTTTCCGAACAGGCGCGAATTATACGTATCTTTGGCTGCACACTCACTCTGGACGCCTCCCGGGCGCCGGAGACATGTTCAGCACCGTCCTCGACGCGAGCATCGTGTCCCTGGCGTTGCCAATGTACCAATACCGCCGCGAGCTCAAACAGCACTTCGTCGCGATCGTGCTGCCCAACATCCTCATGTCCATCGGCTGTCTCTTCTCATACCCC
Source organism: Colletotrichum theobromicola (assembly GCA_014705045.1). Classification (NCBI taxonomy): domain Eukaryota; kingdom Fungi; phylum Ascomycota; class Sordariomycetes; order Glomerellales; family Glomerellaceae; genus Colletotrichum; species Colletotrichum theobromicola. The sequence continues at coordinate 23,546 of JABGLZ010000690.1, read as the reverse complement.
AAGATCTGCTATGCCATCGGGATCAGCGCGGAGCGGTCCCTTGCATTTGCGTCTCGCAGCCTGACACTCGCTCTCGCGCTTCCTGCAACGGAGAATCTTGGCGGTGACTCGAACACGGTTGCTGCGATTGCCATTATGAGCGGTATCGTCGGCGTGCTTGTTGGGCAGCGGATGCTAGGATGGTTCAGGATTCCCGAAGGTCAGAGTTCCGGGTTTCTTGGACGGATGAAAGTACTGACGTTTGACCAGATGACTACATCACTCGCGGCGTCACGCTTGGCGCCAATTCGTCGGCCATTGCTACGGCCCTACTTCTTCGTACGGACCCTCGTGCTGCTGCGCTGTCGAGTCTGTCAATGAGCTTGTTCGGCACCATCACCGTTCTATTCACGTCTATACCGCCGATTGCGAGCGTGATCAAGTCTCTTGTCACTTAATATTCGATGAAGTTTTGTACAGATAGTGAAGTGAAGGAGCTTTCGCCGCGCCGGCAAAACATTCCGGTGCCTCTATAATCGAGAAAAACCCCGTTTCCACTACGCTGGGATGCTCGGTGCCATCGTCTTCCAGAAGTCGCATCTAGCCCCGCGTCCGCCTTCCCACGAGTCTGCTGGCACAACAGCAATCGAATTGACCTGTCCAGGAGCCTGGAACTGTGTCACGGTAACACCCCACTGCGTGGTGAACTGATACGGCACCCCGCCCGTCTGGTTGAGGTTCAACTGCTTGGGCTCCGCCTCCGTCCAAACCGGCCACTCGCTCGCCCCATTCTTCGCACTGGAATCAGCGCTCGACGCCCCGTTTGCCTCTTCATTGCTGATGGACGGGTCATTCTTCGTAACGAAGTTGCCCCAAATCTTCCGAAACGCGTGGGTAAACTCTGGGCCTTGGTTGGGGGTCGCCGGCCCAAAGTACGCGGGGATGTCGGAGGTGTGCCAGGCGAACGGGACGGAGTACTGGTAATGCCAAGCGGACTTGGGACCTGTGAAGGCAGAGGAGAGCCAGTAGCTTGGGCAGACGAATGTCTGCTCGGCATTGATGTTCTGCGGCTCACGTCAGCGCATTGCCTCCGATGGGTTACAACGGCGGCGGACTTACGATGGCCTGCTGAAGTGGTCCTGCCCCGGCTTGGCTGATATCAAGGGCCGTGAGACCCGTTAGTCCATTCGTTTCGAAGCGAGTGTCATTTGCTACGGTCTTTGTCGGATTCTTCGCTACTATCTCGTCGATTTGTGCCCCTGAAAGGTTGGGAAATGCAAGTTGGAGCCAAGCTGTGAGATCCGCGTTGCTGGCGATGTTGGGAGGTACGAAGAGAGGGCCTTCATTGGCGTTGTTCTGTCGCTTTAATGTCATTCATGATCACGAATCAACCACGGATCAACTTACCCCGACAAGAAGACGTTCACCGTTGACTTTCTTCTGTGTCAACTGCTCGCTGGCCAGGCTCTTGATGTATACTCCATCAGTGACCGGAGAGAAAGCCCTATGAATCTTCATTAGTAGATGCAATCAATGAATATTAAGGAGACATACCAACGACCATAAGTCTGCTCTGCAGTGGTGTTCACGCTAGCCACCTGCAGAACCATGCTATCCTTTCCTCGGAGGCATTCGAGAATGTCCGCCTCAGAAGAGCAACCCGCCTTCTCTGCGAAAGACTGGTACCTCTGAGTCGGAAAGTTGGCGTCGAACCCGTACTGAAACGGGAGGTACGGTGAAGCTGCGATGCCCTTTTTTCTCTATGTCAGCAGTCGAAGTTAAGATGTCACGGACCTGATCACTCACGTTCGTGAAAAACAACGATCCAAGACTGCCGTCCGCTGCGAGCGCATGATACATCACCGAACCTGCTCCGGCCGACTCGCCGGTAATCGTCACCCTTCTGCGATCTCCACCGAATTTGCAGGCGTGCTTTTGGACCCAAGCAAGAGCGAACGCCTGATCCAGCAATCCCGCATTGACCGCGCCTCGGGATCTAACATCGGCAGAAGAGAGATATCCGAAGGCACCGAGCTGTTGGCAGTTAGTCTTGCGCAACAACTTCGTGACCCAAAGGGCAAAAGCTTACGCGATACTGGATAGACACCACCACGAAGCCATTGTCATTCGCGTTGATAATCTCCGACATATCCTGTCGTCCATCACCAAAGCCATAACCACCGCCGTGAATCCAAACCATCACCGGCAAGTTGTTAGCGCCAGCCGGTGCATAGACGTTCAGGAAAAGGCAGTCTTCGGAGCCGGGGACGAACGGTGCCCCCGGGACGGCGGGGTAGTTCTGCGGACAGAAGGGGCCGAATTCAGTCGCCGATGTCGTCCCATTGGAGATTTCAGAAGACGGTGGTTGAGGAGGTTGCCAGCGAAGGGCGCCCGTCGGCGGCGCTGCATATCGGATGCTGAAAGCCTTCAGATAGAGCTCAACCACGCTGCGGAGGGAGTCAAACTTACCCTTTCCAGATGTTCAACCCGCTCGTCGCGTTGCTGTAACCTTCATACTTGGCATACCCAAGGTCCACCGCAAGACCATTCTGCTGACAGGAGGCGTTTGGGGACCGTTTCTGGATGGCTTGCGTCGACTCAATCAGCCCAGAAAGAAACGTCGAAGCGGCATCTTCACTCCTCCCAAACGACGGCGCGCCAGAGCACAAAGGCACCGACGCCAGCGAAAGCGCAAAGATCCCGAGAGACTTCATCTCAACTTCAGCCCTGTCGGTATCGAGAAGCAGACAAACAGCCAAGAGCAAAAGAAGCAGCGCGGGAAGCAGCATCCTTAAAGCAAATCTAGAGTCCCGCATTTTAAACGAAGCGGCAACGTGCCGGGCGGTACCTAGCCATACGACGTCAAGTCTAATGGTTCTAGGGCGCGGTTTTGTGTCATTTAGTTTAATTTGCAGGTTCTCCGCGTGTCCGGCCCCGGGGCGAGATCCTCGTGTTCCTTGCATGCGGGAGCATGGCACGGGCCCAATCGGCTGGAGTATTTCAGACTTTCAGGCGGCCTGTGGGTGGTGTTCTTACCGATTGAAGACGGAGAGATGCAGTAATGCACCCGTGGGAAGAGGGGATGTCATGTCAGCGTTACATCGCTGCTGATGCCGGGTTCCTCGGTCTCGGTCGAGGGGTGTTGCTGGGATGGTTGAGCATGTTGGGACGGCATATGGGGTTTGCAGGGTTAGCCAACTACACGACTCATGGTTTCCCTGTTTTAACATCAAGTTGATTATTGATCTTAAGGGGCAAGTGGCATGGAGTATTGGCGCATATGGCTTGCTAACTTCTGTTTTTTACAAACAAGACTCAAATTAGTTCCGGGCGGCCATGTAGATGCTACTCGCATTTTCTCATGTGATGGCATTCTTCAACATTCTTTCGGCTAGTTCTTCGACCAGAGGAATCCTGTTGTTCGTCTGAAGTCCCTCATCCAAACCTCTTGATGTCTAAAGGGAATCTCGGCACACGGCGCCAAATCTTGATGATGTCTTGGCTGTTGTTTTCTCTTCAACCATTCCCCAACCATTTGGCTATCCATATAAAATTACCTCTCGCCACCTAGAACAGAGCTTCACTGAATGGCTGGATTTATATCATAATCAAGCTTTATGTCGGATGGAGAGTTGCGCTGGTGTCTTCCTACCTGCATATTTTATTGTGCCGATGGTCCAACCGGTCCTTATGTTTTGGCTTGTCTTTATTGGACAAATGTCATCTGCATGTTGTGAGAGCCAAGACCCAACCCAGCTGAGCGAAAGAAGCGCCTGATTTGATGGAGTACGAAAATAGTTCCGACAACCGATTGGTCAGGCGAAACTCAGGTGATCAGCCGCACTCGGTGAAATGGGAGGGGTGCAACATCTGATCTGATATTGCAACGAACATCACAGCCTGCGAATTCGCGCTACAATTGCAATCATGGGCTCAACGGTATCATCTACTGAGAATCAACAATCTCCACCACAGCGCCTTCTAGCAGCTCGTCCCCTCGCATTCAAGCCTGTACGACTGAGTGCGCTTTTGAAATGGTGCGAGCGGGTCGAGAATGACGCTGGCCAGGTCTGGCATCGTGGCTGCAAAAAGAGCCTAGAGGACGAAGACGCCTGGGCGCAGGAGATGAGAGACGGTTGCCCATTCTGCACTCTCCTCTTCGAGGCTATCTGGAAGCTTTACGGCGACTATCTGAATGAGGGGCGGTCCCTGAAATGGACGGTCCCCTATCCGCGTACGCCCGAGGCCATCCGCGATGACGGGGGAAACTCGATTTACTTTTGTATCCCTGATGGTAGGTTCAACCACTGCGTTACAAAACAACTACCTCCCCATCAGTGGCTACTTGCTAAATTTGTAGCAGGCAGTGATCTGGCTCTTCGCTTGCGAAGGTTCCCCAACTTATGGCGTGGCACAGGGCCCTCGGGCGACGTGAGGCCCATTCTTCGTAATACAGCCTCAGAGGAGACATTGCAGACGATCAGGGGCTGGATCAATGAGTGCACTTCCACCCACCCCCTTTGTAGCAAGGCCGATGTCGCCAAATTGCCGACTCGGGTCATCGACGTTGGATCAGGAGAAGACCACATACGTCTGCACGAAACAGGACAGTCCATGGGGTTCTATGCATGCTTGAGTCACCCGTGGGGCAAAAGACCCTTGGTGCGCACACTTAAAGACAACTTTTCCCAGTTCAAGAGTGGGATTCCTTGGTCGACACTTCCACGGACGTTCCAGGACGCCATTGACTTCACCCGCCGACTCGGTCTGCGATACATATGGATTGACTCCCTTTGCATCATCCAAGATGACCCACTGGACTGGCAAAAAGAAGCAGCCCAGATGGCACACATCTACCAACATGCATATGTCACATTGGCGGCTTCCAAAGCGACAGACTCCAGTCGTGGGCTCTACACTTCTTCCCTAGATCCTAAGTACCAGGCTCAGCAGCTATCACTTGTCAATGACGTGGATGATACAGCTCTTACACTTCAAGTATGCTCTGATCTCTTGCATGTGGACGGTTTCTTCGACTTCTTCCCTATTTATCGGCGGGCCTGGGTGTATCAAGAACGATTGCTTTCCTCTCGAGTTGTGCACTTTGCTGGTGCTGAAGTCAACTGGGAGTGCAACTCTGCAAGGAACTGTGAGTGTGGCAAGATTTCTGCCGGGGCGGAAGTCTTGCCAGACAAGATTCATTTCGCCGGCAGTTTAGCGGAGTTGAACGGCAAGTTTAGAGGAAAGAACCAAGAGCGTGCACCAGCTATTAGCGATGGAACCAGCGAAAGACCGGATTACAGCAAGTTTTCACCTTCACTTCTCCAATCGCCTCAATGGGGTCAAAGTGTCAAGGCTTGGAGGGAGGCAGTGAAACATTACGCCCTGCTGGATTTGAGCTTCTCAAAGGACAGATTCCCTGCTCTCGCCGGTATTGCTAAGATGTGGAACCCACAGTACCAGGACCAATACGTCGCTGGACTTTGGAGAAGTTCCATTCATCTGGACCTTCTCTGGCTTGTGTATAAGCCTGTACTGCGAACAGACGAGTGGAGAGCTCCTACGTGGTCATGGGCTTCCCTCGAACATGAGAATGAGCTACTTCTCCGTTTCGACTCAGATACCGACTGTCTCAATTCAGGAAAAGGGAGCTGGTTCTCTCTGGGCAAGATAGGAACTGAAGATTATGCTCCTGTTGCAGAGATTTTGGAAGCAGTGTGTGTCCCTGCAGGTATCGATCCTACCGGAGAGCTTAGCTCCGCGCATCTCTTGCTCTCGACCTACTCTCTCCAAGGAACGCTGGTCAAGTGGCCTGGAGTCTTCGTTGAGTATGGGTGCAGTCCATTTTGGCTAGTAGTTGGAGACACTTGGGTTGCTCAAGGTGACACGCATACTCGAGGATTCCAGCTGGACACACCAATCATCACCACAGCGGGGCCATGGTCGATACCTGTTCGAATCATCCGTATCACGGACTTCGGTTTGCAGAACGAGAAGTGTCCCGAAATGGCGTGTCTCGTGGTTCGGGAGAAAAGCTCAGGGATGGCTGGCGAGGCTGAGTATGAACGCATTGGGTACGTCCGTTTCGTTGAGCGTGGGTTCTCTCAGGGCTTCTCAATCTCAGAGGAGCATACAAACTCAGAGCCAAGCATGAGGAGGTGGGCTATCAAATATCAGCGCGATGTTCAAGAAATTCATGCCAGAGCAGGCGACGGGCAAGAAACTGCCTTAGAACGGGTTATGAACCTGTTTCATGAAGCAGGACGTGAGACGTTGAAGCTTGTGTAACAACTTCGAGCAAAGAGTATATTGATGAGTAACTACCTAGTACTAAATTATTATCCTCCCTCCTAGAGAGCTGGGACCCTTCGCTTCCGCCTTTACCATGCAACTTCGCCGTGTGAGTATTGAAATCCAGATGATAGCCCCGCGACCCAGAAACATTGCCCAGTTGCCCTGTCTTTCCAAAAGACCCATCAGAAAGTTCGACTTATTCTGGGCCGCGCGCCTGATTGATGGTGCCAGCAATCGACAACATCAGATGATGAAGGACCTGTGTGTGTCCTTAAAGAGACGAGATGATGCCACCACAAAGAGTGGCTTCGCCAGCCTATTACATAAAAAGATCAATTAGCAGGGTTAAACATCAAGCCATGTTGTATGGACGTACCGCGTTGCGCAGGCAGCATCGGGCGAGACGGCCACCGGTCATGAGGCAAGCTGACTGGAGCTTCACAAAGGTATCGGCGGTGTTCTTGATCTGTTCCGCGAGGTTGTCTCTGAGATCGCGGGAGATCTTGTCGTTGACGGCGTTCGCAACCTCGTTCACGACGTCGCCGGCCTCGTCTCCAACGTCCTCAAGAGTGTCGGTGATGTTCGTAGGGAGAGTGATGTTCGCAGGGGCGGTGAGATTGCCCAACTCGGTGCTGTTGACGAGGGTCGTGACATTGGTGCCGTTGACAGGGAGGGTCACGTTCAAGGTCGCTGTGCAAGACATCGGATCAGCAAAGGCTTTTTGAAAGTTGAACATGTCAGGGAACTTACGAGCGATACAGTCCAGTCTGCCGTTCTCGACAGCGCAGCACAGGGGAACCCCAACGGCGCAGACAGCAGCATCGAGCCCGTCTTGTTCCATGTCCCCAATCTGCGAGAGCTGACGAGGAACTTGGTCGTGCGGGACGGCGGCAGCCAGAACGGCGAAGAGAGCGGTAAGAGCGGTAGTGGATCTCATGGTGGCGTTGGTGAAAAGATGCGTACTGGACAGGGAACTGAGCAATGAAGTGATGGGTCAAGAACTGTTAGTCTTATCGGTAGATAATGTGTGATGAAGAGTGTTGTGATTAATTCGGATGAAGCTGATCTAGACAATCGATTATATACCTTTCGTCAGTCGCAAATTACCTATTCTCAAACTCGATGGAGCCTCATAGGCGATATGATCATGACGCGATAGATGTTGTCAGTCATCGAGATACTGTATGTTCAATCCGTAAGCCAACCTCTTGAATATCGTCATCGAGATCCAAGGTCTGCTTCAAGACAGTATCCTAACCGATTGAGTACCACGCAATCCAAATTCGGATCCCAGGTGGGGACGGAAAGGTCCATGTGATCATTCCGGTACATCTCTAAGCCTCAATCTGTCACTCATTACAGATTTTGCACGACGGACAGTCCCTCTGAAGAATCTCTGGGTGATGCATTGTGGAAATGGAATGTGCTCGTTTCTTTTCATTGACGGACATTTGCTCATCCAGCCCGACGAAGTTAAGGCACCGTGGGCCTCGCGTAATGGCGATGCAGAGAGGGCAATGACGAGTGATCTGTCCGCATTCCATTGGATGGGAATGATAATACATGGATTTGACGACAGGAGTATGCAAGATGGCTCGGTCTTTGGCCTAGCCGGCGGGCCTAGCCCACTTGATGATCAATGTGTAATTGAACTACACTTCAAACTTCCCATCTGGAACCAGACGTTATCAGACCTATTCAGTCACATAATGTGTTATTGCATGTTGTATTTGACAAGCTCCCGTCACCCTTAAATTCAACAGATATCGATCGAAAAGTGAATACGTATACCTGTCAATCGACATATGTATCCATGCAGACGTTGACAGCACGACTAACCTCACTACACGAAGAGAGTAATGGTGCAAGTTTAGGGAACGCTCCTAACTCGAAACGGCACAGAAGTTATCTCGCTATTCAGAACCAGGACGAATTGCATAAAAGCGCCGAGACATTGAGGATTGTCTGGGTTGTCAACGGACGCCACTGAAGATCTGTGTCTCAGATTAACTACGGCATGTGTAGAGGCATGTTGGCAGCCACGAATAACGGCAGCAACATGCAATTCTCAAAGAGTTTATTTTTACTACAACATTCCTACTTTCCGACGTGAAAAGGTTTCCCTTGCGTAGCCCGGTAATAGTGACGCTAGGCCAATCGCTGCGTTTAGCGTGAGCGTGGCGGTCACCGACCTTATGCTATGACAGTCAAACATGATCCTTGTCTTACGCACAGAAGTTTTCATGCTCCTAGATCGAGAAATTCAATTCCGCTTTCAATATTCTGGCAAATACTTCCTCAAGGTGGGTGGAGGAGCATTCGTCTAGCCTAAAGCCAATGCAATTCCTTGCTGGACCATGCACTCGAGCCAGGTAACTCTCCCTCCACCATCGCGAGCATGCCACACATGTCGAGTCAGTTCCATGGCATTTTTGTACGTTGGAATTCTTGTGAATGACAACAGATGCTGGTGTGTCCGTTCAACCACCAGCCTTTGGTCTTGGCAGCTGAATCTATGCTCCGAGCCAGCAATAACCAGCAACGGCCCCACCCAATTGAGCAAGGTGTCTTTCTGTGGGATGTTCTGAATGGTTTCAATGATATTCTGGACCTTCTCGTCGAGCATCCAGCAATCGATAGAATCCAAGGGGGCACACACGCTTCGTGCTTGGTAGAGCATTATATCGCCCATGCTTCTGTACCCTTCACTCAGTCGTTCTAGTTGAGACACGGCAGGACAACCTTCCGGGGACTTCCTTCCAGGAGTCGTCTTCTCAGATCTTGGTCTCGCTCCATAGACCATTCCTTATATTCCACAACGGCGCGGTAAAACTGCCCTATCTCAGTGATAATGGGACACAGTGTGGTCGCGATTCCTGTAATAGGGTGGATCAATGTGTTGAAGGGCGGCCTGCGGGCAAGGGAAACAATGCGCTGGTCTGGCTTCCTTTGCATCAATGCAGGGACTAGATAAGATGAGAAGCACTCGCAGTATGTGTACAGACCCAACACATAAAACGCGAACTCATCGTTTGGATTGAAGTCGGTCAGCATGCGCATTAGCCCCGTACATCCAACAAGAAATTCCATCCCAAAGTCTCGTCGGGAATGGTCTAGCCAGCTTGCTGAGAGGCAGAGGATAAGAGAGGAGAGAATCATGACACGAATTAGAACGGGTTGGCTTGTCGTGGACTGGATCCGGCTGATTTCGCCCCGTAAAGAGACGATAGCCAAGTTTCTCTCTTGAAGTGCGTCTGTGAGGTCACTGGGATTGAATTTTCTTCGATGGCCATCCGACACACATTGGATAGTGTGACGTAGTGCCTTGGATCGTTGAAGCAGTTTTGCTACAGGGAACGATAACGGATTTGTGGGTGGCGGGAACATGGCCATGATGAGACATGCTTCCTCATACCAGTATCGCAGCGTCTCGTTTTCCGAAGCTGGACCTGGCACGGAACCGTGGCTAATGGTGAGCCACGGGCGTTCGATTGTCCATGTCCTGTCGATCTCGAAGTTTCCGGTGCAAGTTTCTCGACGCTTATCGCAGCGGGTGCAAATCGGTTTTTTCTCATCGCATTTGACCTTTCTTCTTTTGCATTGCTCGCAACCGGTGCGTTTCTTGCTCGATCCCGTCGTTGCCCTTGTAGTGACTAATTCAATAGCGGGACCGTTGGAAGAATAATTCAAGTCATCAGCGTGGCGCTCCATCGTGGTGGTCACGTCACAGAGCTCAACACTGTTTTTCAAGAGTAAGGTAGTGACAAGTGAATAGCAATTGACATGCCTGAGACTATGTTCCTCCATGGGATTACCCCTCATATAATTCGGAGACTTTCGGTTCCAAAATACCCCGGGCTCTGTAGATACTACGTATTGATTTGATGCTACCATCAACCCCGATACCGGGACTATCTTACCAATGCTACGCGTGCAGGATTATGTGGGCTTTCTGCCTAATCAGGATGACTGATATTGCGTTCGTTGACTAACTTAAACAGGCAGTCTAAATAAGACCAAGAATCGGATGGCTCGAAGCCGACGCTTACATGAAAGGGGTGGTAAATTCTCGGACGCTGCCTTCCTGTACCTTTCTCTTCTCCAATTCCAACTTAATTCCATTCTGCGCCCACCCTGAAGTCGCGGAGGTCATCGTAATGTCGACCCACCAAGTATGGAAGATAAGCTTGGCCGCAACCAAGTTCATGCTCCTCTACAACGGTGTAGTCAGCCTTTCCGGAGACGTATTCCATGTCGCCGATCGAAAGGATCGGGATGCTGTGGAGAGGGTCCGAAGACGTGCCTCGAATTACAAGACGGCCTTTTCCAACAGACCGTCGGGTGTCTTCCTCAACGACGGTCAGAATATTCACCCGAGGCTCCCACTGAAGCCCCTTGCCCATGGAGTGGGGATAAGCCTTGATTTCAAAAGCAGTGGCCTCTCGTTTACGAGCGGGGAGGTCATCGCCAAACTCCCCCACCAGCTCGATAAGTCGCACACCGTTCCGTTCCGCGTAGGCATATCGATAGTTTCCCGATCTCCACATCCTGCATATTCCAGTCTTTTTGACCTCGCCCCAAACCTCTCGGCCCCAGGTCACTGGGGTATCACCACTGATGATGAGTTCCAGCATATGAGTCCCCGGGCGGCCTCGGAATTTGACATCGATGGAGACCATAACGCAGTCGAACTCGCCACAGAGTCTACTCTCCATTGTTCCGAGGCTGAATGGCCCCTTGGTTCGTTCCCAGGCTCGAAGCCAGGTGGAATAACAGACTGTATGAACTCAGACGTTGTAGTGAAGTCTACCGTGATGAGCTCTTGGGAAAAGGAGGGCTTAGAGGAGAGCTCCTCCCAGACGCGAACCTCCCCAGGGTTGGCAACGTAAGACATTATGTTGTATAAGGATACGATGCCAGGAGATGAAGTAGAGTTTGAAGGTTGATGTGATGTGAATCTTCACTGAGCAGATAGTGTTTGAATAGTTTGAGCATACTGGGCATCATGTTGCTTTATTTATGACTGCAGGTCCTTGAGTGAGCTTTAAACAGTACAGCTGATCTTTGGCAAGTCTGAAGATCTAAGTCCGCCCGATTCTCAAATTGACAACGTTATCATCGCTGTTTGTGCGTCTACATGATAATGCCGACTTGGAAATCACACACTGATTGGCAAAGCTTCAAGCTCGCACTCTGTCCAGTTCAAGAACAGCGGCAATTTGGACCGTACGCTTGGCTCGTCAGTAGTGGCTTCCTTCGGCTTGCCAGTTTGGTCACAAGTGCGAGGCTCCGCTCAATCAGGGAAACCTGACGATTTCTTGCAGAGCCCACGTGGACGTCACCGCCACATAGGCTGCAACACGACAGGAAGTTTCACCATATAGAAATAGTTCCCTTTCTGTCTCTGCTCATAAATCAGTCTTCCAGACATGTTCAAACCCCGACGTATTGACAACCTATACAGTGACCAAGGTCGCAATCATCACCGGCGCATCATCTGGCCTCGGCCGCGCTATTTCCATTGCATACGCCAACCAGGGCTGGAGCGTAGTCTGCGGAGATTTGACCAGCTACATTCCGGTTGGCGAGTCACAAACAACTGTCGACACCATCAATGAAGCACAGGTCGGACAAGCGGTATTCATCTCAGTCGATGTCAGCGACTCCAATAGCGTTCAGAACCTCATTTCCACAGCCGTGGCTCAGTATGGCCGACTAGATGTCATGGTCAACAACGCGGGGATATCCCTAGAGTCGTACAACAAGCTCGGCCCGAAGCCAATTACAGAGACTGCCGACGCTACTTTCGACCAGACCATGGCAGTCAACACAAGATCCGTTTTTCTAGGTTGCAAATATGCCATCCGTCAATTCATGAACCAGCCGCCGTTGAATTCAGGGAGTAGAGGCTGGATCATCAACACCTCGTCTGTTTATGGATTGAAAGCGGAGATCGACCACGGTGCGAGCTTATCATGCGGGGAACTACTTACGAATGGCTGGCTGATGTATTGAGAGCAGTGTCTTATTGCACCAGCAAAGCAGCAGTCATACACATGACCAAGTGTATCGCACGCGAGAGTACCCCCGCAAAGATTCACTGCAATGTCATCTGTCCTGGATGTAAGTGCCTTATCCTTGTGTTGAGCTCTGATAACAGCATTAACCCGGTCCTAGTCATACGCACAGGCATGGATAGCAATCTACATTCCGATGAAGCCGCATTGGATGCCACTGTTGCATTGCATCCCTGGGGAAGCCTTGGAAAACCAGACGACATTGCTAAAGCAGCGGTTTTTCTTGCTAGTGAGAACGCAGGATGGATCACAGGAGTTTCCCTGCCCGTCGACGGCGGCTACATGGTGGGGTAGGATCAGACAGTACATGTAGACTCTAGCAGCACGGGTACCTACAAACTCGTCTCTAGCTATCCATGATCCCAGTGACTACTCAGATAAAGCGAATATATATTTTATTCCATTCAAGGCTACGTTGAATGCTCACATTTTTGGCCAAAGGTTCGGGAGGCTGTTTGAGATGAAGACAGAGGCGTCCTTACACGACCGCTCGCAGGATCATATGACGAATTCTCTGTATCCATGTCGGCATTAAACAACCACAGAATCCATAAGCATGCTCGGCAGATCTGAAATGCCAGGGCTCTTGAAGAGTCGGATCATCCGAATCATTGCAGCGCATGTAACACTTTACCCCATATGGACAATGTGCGAGGTTCTCCACAGTACCTAAGCAGGAATTCCCCAAATACGACGCCGCGTCCTGCATGATAAGCTAGATAGACCTGCCGCTCCTTACCAATCCTGGACTATGTGCGAGGAGCCGTAGGATGCCCTCATGATCGGCGTATCCCCTCGCCCCGGAGGAGTGTAAAGTAAAGCACTTCGTAACATTGACGATAACTGCACATTGGATCGCGGGGTTATTCAGCGGTTCGTACTCTGCCATCTTCAAGTTAAAGTAGCTCGCCACAGATATCGCAAGTCTTAACCTCCAAGTATCGGAGATAGACGTTGGAACTGATGGCTATCACCGATGATTCGGGCAATAGATTGTAGCCTCGTGAACAGGACGTTGATTACCATCTTTATCAGTAACGCAGGTCGCCTTCAATGCAGGCTTTCAATCGGGAATCGACATGTATTCTCTCAGGTGTCTACCGGAGTAATTATTTAATATCAAACACAGGTAGCAAAGGACTCTCCACCAAGTCATTATCCCCATCGTTACAAGTTCTCTCGCTCACGTTGGAGCAACAGCAACTCAGATAATGTCTGACGTTGAAGTAAAACCGAATGGCAAAGCCCTCGCACAAACCCCGTCCATTTCCAACGGTCAACAACTTGACGAAAAGCCGTTTACCGTCTGGACCGCCATGGGAATCGGCCATTCCATCACCAACACGGCGGTAGGCGTAATTGTCGGGCTATCGACTGGAATCAACTTTGGCGGAGCTCCAGTCTTCTTCTACGGCTTTATTCTCATGGCCATTGTCGGCTTCGCTGTGGCCATCAGCCTTGGTGAACTCGCCTCCGCATTGCCGCATTCTGGGGGCCAATACTACTGGGTCGCCGCTCTTGGTCCTCCTTCAATTCGACGTCCTCTATCATATTTGACCGGAGTCATCACTTGGGCTAGCGCGGTCTGCGTCTCAGCTTCCGTCTGCCTGGTGGTCACCCTCAGCATCTTCAGCATGGTTGCGATAGCAAACCCAGAATTCGAGTACCATCCCTGGATGGGTTTCATTGGCTTTCAATCTTTAAACATCCTCGCTTCCGGTTTCAACTTTTTCGAGCGCCTACTGCCGTGGGTCAGCAAGACGCTACTGGTTTATACGTGCTCCATGGTCTTCGCTATTTTTATAGCGCTTTTGGCGGGAAGTTCAGAGAAGCAACCGGCTCACAACTTCTTTGTCGAGATCTATAACGTTTCCGGGTGGCCCAACGGAGTCGCGTTCCTCATCGGCATTAGCCCGACAAACTGGGCGTTTTCATGCCTCGACGCTGTCGTCCACCTCACCGACGAGATCCCACAACCCCGCAAGAACATCCCGATGGCTCTTCTATGCACCGTCGCCTTAGGAACATTCACGGGGCTGCCAATAGTCTTCGCATTGTTCTTCTCAGCTATGGATTTGCCAGCCATCGCCGCATCTACCACGCCCTCTCTCGAACTGTTTTACCAGGTTTACGACAATAAGACGGGGGCTATGGTGCTGCAGAGCCTTGTCACACTTTCAGCAGCGGGGGCCATGATCGGCTGTCACACATGGCAGTCTCGCATGGCGTGGGCGTTCAGCAAAGACAGAGCGTTCCCATTTCACAAACATATGTCGAATATAGCACCAGAACCATTCGATGTTCCCATCTGGGCACATGTCTGGTCGTGCTCATGGGTCGCTCTTCTCGGATGTCTCTACCTGGCGTCCACCCTTGCCTTCAACTCCTTCATCTCCGCAGGTATCTCACTACAATACATGACTTATTCGACGGGAATCCTTTGTCTTCTGTGGACCGGCCGCTCGAATATCGTGCATTGACCTTTCTGGATCCCTAGATTGGGCTATGTTGCGAACATCGTCACACTAGGGTGGACCATTGTCAGTGTGGTATTTTACTCGTTCCCTTACTACCTCCCAGTGGTGACTGAGGAAATGAACTATGTAGCTTGCGTGCTGGTGGGAGTAATACTGTATGCTCTGGGTTACTGGATCATCATTGGAAGAAAGCAGTACGTTATGCCACACCCAGGGTAAGGCTCGGTGAAGATTTCTTTCAAGCGGGAAACCCAGGACTCAGAAAAAACTCCTGTTTGGTCCTCCAGTTTTTACGAGTCACTTCGGCAGAATGTAGCAATATCTGATCAAATGCATGTTTCCGAAGCTGCGTTGAGATACCTGCATCGAAATTACTCCTCGAATTCGTGTTAGCGGAAGGCTTAGTCTTTCCAAACATTTACAGGGCAAAAAAAGAAGAACATAGGATTCATAATTCTAAAGTCATCTTCCACGTACTCTAGAGGCTATCTGGATTCTCAGTGGGGCAGATGGCAGCCTGATGGCTGCGGTATGTAAGATGACTGCCGAAGGACGTGGTTGACATTAGCACGGCCAAATCACTCAAGTTGTCATCCATTTGGCTTCCCAATACACCCGCGTTTGGGTCCACGGATGTTTGTGGGTACATCACACCCCAGCTAAGTTGTCAGGGCCTACGACTATTTACACACCACAGCCAATGGCCTTGAGGTATCTTATCATATGATAGGTCTCACATGCAGCCAGGGAATTCCATAAAACGGTCCAGGGTATAGCGTGCGGTGTCGCAGTCGAAAAGTCAGTCGCACTCCTTTCCCTAACACCTCAACTCATCCAAAAGAATTTCCCAGTTCTGCGGATGTTGCACGCTTTTAGTAGAAAGTGCAACAGTATTAACCTTTCTCTCACACGCTATTTCCATATTTGTGCCCGGTGCATTCTCCTTACGGCTACTTTTTTCCCCTCTGTTTCTTTTCTCTTCTTCACACTTTTGTATCGCAGGTCCTTGCCTGCGGGCACACCTGTTCGACTGCGATATGACTCTGCCGGGCAAGGATTTGGTGGCCAGTTTGGCAGACTACGCTGGGTCTGGGACTGATTCGTCTCTAGCTCGACCGCTGGACATAGACACAGCCCTCCAATCAAATGAGTGAGTTCACGATTGGACTTACTTCTATCGCTAGCAAACTTATGACATCATTTGCAGGTCTAAATATCCCCCAAGAGTCCATTATCGAAACGGGTTTCAAAAGCCACATCACACGCTTGTCCGGGAAGCTCTTAGCAACGGTCTGGATCCAGACATTGTCTGGGCCGAAGAGGATCTAATCATGCCCTATCCGACTTCTGGGTGCGTGGTATATGGGCCTTCAGCGGAGCACTTCAGCTGGCCACACTGGAATACTCCATTACACCTTGCACTGCACTTTTCCGACTACGATTCTGCAAAGATCATTCTGCAGTATGGGGGAGACCCTGACATCTACAATAATCGTGGGAACACACCAGTTCATGAAGCTATCCGTCAGCAGCGTCTAGATGACCTAGCTTTTCTCGCTCTGCACGGCGCCGACTTCAACATATCAACACAAGATGGCTGGCATCCTCTACACCTTGCTCTTCACAACGCAAACGCACCTCTATTCTTCGCTCTCCTTGGGAATGGAGCTGACCTGCAGGCCGCTGCTTATATGGAGTGGTCGATAGTGGATTTGGCTCTGCTGGCTTCGGCAAACACCATACTAGACGGGCTCATGAGCAGTGAAAATGGCTTTTCCTTGGCTCCGACTCCCATGCTTCATCCGCTGTCGGAGAGGCAGCGCCAGTTCACAAGCCCAGAAGATAAGAGAAGCGCTGCAAGAAGCCTGCTTTCAACGGTTTCAAGCAATCAGTTGTTTCCCGCTCCAGGCCTGTTTGAAACTTATCACGGTCTGATCACCTCTCTGAACTTGTAGTTGATTAAAGACTGGAACGCCAAGGAAATTGACGACCTGGTCGAAAGTTCAATCAACGGTCTTCATCAAGCCGCTGACATCCCAAGATTCTCATTAGCGGAGAAGTTCTGTCCATCTTGCCGTGACTTCCAATCGCAGGTCAGGC
Source organism: Colletotrichum theobromicola (assembly GCA_014705045.1). NCBI lineage: Eukaryota > Fungi > Ascomycota > Sordariomycetes > Glomerellales > Glomerellaceae > Colletotrichum > Colletotrichum theobromicola. Next base: position 6,619 of record JABGLZ010000690.1, on the reverse strand, counting down.
AGCACTTCAGGGATGAAGCAGGAACCGGGTTCGACACCTGTCCAGAGCCGTTCCAAGTCCATGGGAGTACACAAGAACTTGAGCAGTGCGCGCGTTCGGGTTGCCCCCTGTGCGCTCTAGCTGCAGATTGTCTTCGCACAAAAGACCGCACTTGTACACCTGACGTTGACGATGAGGAAGGCTTTTCACCCGTAGCGTTCGGGCTCGCTTCAGGATTCTCTGCCGCTCCTGGTTCGAATGAAATCAATACCTTTGTTATCAAATTTGCAGGCCACAACTCCGGGCATAACACGACCCTTGATTTGCGCGGCTTAAACGCACGCTTCGGACCTCACACGGACGCCACTCAAGATGCAACGAGAGAAAATGGCACTGGATCGACGCATGCTCTGCAGATTGCGAAGCAGTGGATCCAGGTTTGCAAAAGTTCATCGGAACATGCCTCCTGTCGACAGGCATACCAAGACAGATGGGATACTCTGCCGACAAGAGTAGTACATGTAGGCTCCGAGTACAAAAGCCCCTTCCTCTTTGAGAGTGCTGGCATTAGAGGAAGCTATTGTATATTGTCGTACTGTTGGGGCCGCCCCGGGAACGCCATCACAACCACAGAGAACCTCTCTGACCGTACCAGAGGACAGGGCATCCCGCTCGCGTCTCTTCCAAGAATGCTGCGCCAAGCTGTCCTGGCTGCCAAGTCGCTGGGATATGAGTACATCTGGATTGATGCTCTCTGCATCATCCAGGACGACGCTGACGATTGGGCCCGAGAGGCCTCGAAGATGCACGAATACTATTCTGGGGCCGACGTGACGATCACGAGCCATGTCGCATCAGACTCAAGGGACGACCTATTCCAGTGCCGGAAACGGGCAATCACGCGGCCAATACCTCTGTATCTTGGTCTACCAAAGCGGCACCGTCCAAGGCATGAGCAAGGAGAAGTGTTTGAGATGGCGGTGCATCTTGAGCATGGGTTCGAAAAAGATCGACAAGGCGAAGCTCCCGTGGATCAACGTGCTTGGATCTTGCAAGAACAGCTGTTGAGCACTCGGCTTTTGTTCTTCGGTGCCGGTGTATTGCATTGGTCGTGTCTCGCCAAGTACCACCTCGAACATGACCCCGCAGGTTGGAGCCATGCAACTTGGGACCAAGATCAAGACCACAAATCGAAAGCTAAGTGTGTCATCAAAGGTCTAAACCTGAAAGAGCAGTCGGTCAGCAGCGGCGAAGACGCATTTAGGATATGGCAGACGCAGGTTGAGGAGTTTACGCGACGCGAGATAACAAAATCATCGGACAGAATACCGGCGTTCCTGGCAGTTTCCAAGATGTTCCAGCCGTCACTTGGTGGACAATTTGCCGGAGGCATATGGACTGGCAGTCGGTTGATCGAGAGTCTCTGTTGGGGACTCAAGCAGCCCTCTATCGAGCCGCCTTGGGGGCCAACCTGGACTTGGACATCTCACTTCGGGGAGACCTCCTATCACTGCCTTGGGCATAGTGGTAGAGTCATTCGAAAAGCATCGGTGGTTGCATGCAACATCACCACTGAAATGTGTGGGAGTCGCGTATCTGGCTCGATCACGTTACGGGGCACCCTCGGGAGGCTACGTAAGGGCGGCGCAAAACGTTTATTCGGTAGTTCGGAATTGTTTGACAATGCTTCAGGCTCCTTGGAACGCTGTTATTCCTTTGACATGCTGGAATACGAAAAGGGGCCTCTTCACCAAGGCTTAGGATATCCGACTTAACCCAACGGAGAACCGGCATCAGTAGTTCGATTGTTGTTACAACCCATAAACGCAGAAAGCATATTCCAGACCCCCTCAGTCTTCAAGAGAGTGGGCATCGCGAGCCACCCGGTAATGTCTGGAAATGCGGTGATAAAGCAGTTATACTACTGGGGTTGGAAGGAAGGCATCATTCAAGAGATAGGCACTGATCGAGTTGTTACCATCGTAGGTTAGTCAGTGTTCATAAGGTTTCCTCATGACATTCGCGACCACGCAGCACTCTGATGAGGCGAAGTTGTTCATTGGGATCTAAGATATCGTATCGAGTGTCCGTAGTAATGTACACTCAGCCCTCATAGTCTCCAGAAGGACTTCATTCTCTTTGGTCTTTCGCATAGCTCAGGTCCATACTACAGCACCGTCCTCAATTTTTCCCGGGTTTTAACTAGATCACTCTGAAGTTGTTTTGAACCTATAACTTGTATGTTGGCAACGGCGATTCTCGAGGCGAATAGAGTCATGATTTCCCCATTAGCAGGTAGTGTTGATGCATCGGGCACGGCTGACCGCACAACCTTACAACATAGCAGCAATAATCAATAACTCGCATTCCAGTAGCCATAACTAAGGGGTCCATGTTGTTACGGACAATCCAGCCGACCCGTATTCCCATCCCAAGCAATTGAACCGTCCAATTCGTACAAAGCACACGCTCTTCCTCTCCCGTGGTTTTCCTTTCATCACGACCCAGACATCCCTCCATTCACCCATTCCCTTATTTCCGCTCCTCAAAGTAAAACTTGCCTAACTTCTCTCCGCCCTGTGGGCTCCCCATCGCGACGCTGCCTACCCTGCCCTCGCCCCCGTCAAGCCGTTCTCGCATGAGTCGCTCTGCGGTATCTCGGGCCGTCGGTGTCGTGCTAGGATTTGCGCTGCGCGGTATTTGACCTGGGAGGTGTGAGACGGAGACAGGGGGCTTATTGGTGGTGTCGACAAACATTTCTTCATCGGGAACGCCGGCGCCGTCATTGGTCATGCCGTCCATCATCCTCGCCTCCCGTCGCTCCTGCATGGCGGCAGCGCTTACTGGGGTATCGCCGCCCATAGTTACATCTCTCGCGCGCTGCGTTGGGATGCCGTCGCTGAGGCCGGACGCGCTCCTCTCGAGACCCCATTGGGCTCCAGGAAGGGGGCGGCGCTGATAGATGGGGCCGGACACCGTGCTGTTGGCGCCCTCGCCGAATCCGACGAGACTGGCGGAGCCGTCGTCGCTCATGCGGTCGTCGTATCCGCCGGTGGAGCGGTTGGTCATGTCCTCGTCCATCTGCTCAGGCTCGGCGCCCATGCTAGTAACGGAATCGGCCTCGCGGTAGTTGGTATCCATGCTGAGCATGTCCTCATCCTGCTCGCCAGGGGCGGTGCGAGTCTCGTTGTCATCGCCGACGTAGCTCTCGGTGGCGCTGGCGGTGCCGACGGTGCTCATCTTAGTGTGGGCGGTTGGCTGACCGTGAGCGTCGAAATACGCTGGAGTGAGGTGTGTGGCAGGCGGGTAGTTGGGAGGAAAGCCGGTAGACGTTGGGGTCGTCTGGGGAGACAAGGAGGAGGCGGCGTTGTTCTGGTTCTGGGGCGGTGCGCGAAGGGTAGAAACTCGCTCGAGGCCGGCGAGGCGGGAGATGCGGTCGGCGCGCTCGGCTTCGAGGCTCGTGGTGGAGGGGTGGTGGGCGTGGCCACGGCCGGTGGGACCCTGGGGAAGGTGACCTCGGTGACCATCTTTAATAGCGGTGGTAGAGAGGGCGGACAGGGAGGTTGTCGTGCTCGTCGGGGTGCCACTGGAGGAAAGAGGTTAGCTGGAGCGTAGAAGATGGGTAGGAGAGGAAGGCGCACGGCATCTCAGACGGGGTGTCTGGATTGGAGGTGGGGGGAGGGAGGTTGATGAGGGTGGGATGCGATGCCGCCATTGTTGCTGTGATGGGCGCGGCGGTGATAGAGTCGGGAGGGAAGTTGTCGCAATTTCGTTCGCGTGAAGGACGGCGGCGGTTGGATGATGAAAGAAGGGATGCGACGGCGGTGAGTGGGAAGAGTTGTAGGTCGTAAGTCTGGTAAAGTAAGGTGGTAAAGTGACGGGAGGATCAAGTTCGGCGAGATGTCACGGTAGTCCCCTGATCCATGAAAGTGAAGCGTGCGACGGCGGGACCTCCCCTTGCAGATGACTGAACCAAAACCTGAGTCTGGGAATGCGGCGTCGTATGCGTGAAGGGCGTAAAGAAGCAGGAGAAGAAAAAAATGAGGGTGTCAACGGGTATAACAACGAGAACGACGACGATGAGGACAATGGTCAGGTCGACGAGGGTGGGATGTGGTGGATGATGAAGGACGGACGCGGGCGTGCAGCTGAAGGTAGAGGTAGTGTTGGTGGGGGAGGGGAAGCGGGCAGACGGGACTCTGGAGTCCTTGCTGCTGTCCGCTGTGACGGTCGACCTACTTAGTATGGACGGGAACTGCCCACTGTGGTCCAGCCCGACAGGCAGCCCGCGCAACCCTGACGCTGCGCTGCGCTTCACCAACCAACCGCAGCAGCCGGTGCAGGTAAGGCGCGGCTTGGTCCTATGACGTAGCCCCCCGGTACCCTGCACGCCCCACCTGTGCTTGTTCTATGGCGTTTGATTGGCCAAAACTCATCAATCGTGATTGGGTTCCAGCGTCTGGACCCTCAGGCAGCGACCCAGACCCCAGGCTCAGGTCCGCTATTGGGCCCTGGACCCTGAATGCTGGTGCTTGACTGTCCCTCTGTCCCTGCATTGTGCCACTGCCCGCTGCTTGGAACCTGCAATTAGGGTCACCAAATGCCAATCTCCACGGATACCACGCATCACTCGGTCCCCTCCGATGACTATTCGTCTTCCCGTCAAGGCCGCACAATGATGCCATTGCGCATTCCTTCTGGGATGAGATTCCCTAGCCCATATCCCCGGGAACCAAGTGTTTCACCCAGAGGCCTCGCTTCCTTGGCCTCGCTTATTTTGAAGACGCAACTTTGTCTTTCACTTATCAAAGTCCCACAGCTGAAGGCCTTGGTTGAATGCAGACACATTGCAAATTGCATCTGGGCACGTGGCCAATCCGATTGATCATAGGTAGCTGATGAGGTTGAGGTGACTTAACACTCGAGTGTTCACACGGCAATCTCATTACCACTACGCAAATCCCCATTACGCAAATCCAACAACCTAATGCAAGTCATCAATCAAACCCCAAACACACCCGGCGTAAAGTCCACCACCCGCGCTTTCAAAATCACCTTGCCCACCTCCGCGATGAAGGCCTGGTGCGCCGGGTCCTTGTGGACGTAATAGTCCCTGTCCTCCGCGCTCTCAAACTCCACCACGAACACGTGCGTGATGCCGTCCGACATGCCCTCGGGGCTGTTGTCCGCCCCGCCGACGGCCGACTTGATGTACGGCCTGCTGGAAGTCGGGTGGATGCACTTGTCCTTGAGCGCCAGCATCGAGTCGCAAGTCTGTGGCCCATGTCAGTCCCATTGTGTCTTTCAAGGTAGACAAGGGGTTCGAGGGTGGTGTATGTACCGCCTTGACTTCCTCCTGCGGGACAAGTTCCTTAAACTGGAACTGTACAACGTGTATGATCGTCATCTTCGGTAGGTTGGTTTTTTCTGATTTGAAGAGGTCGAAGGTCTTGTTTCCTCGCGAGTTTGAAGTCTTTCCATCAAGGGCGGAGTTGACGGCTTCAAAGCGGCCCATCCGTCGCCACTGTCATCTGCGCCGAGTGCGGGGTACAGCCAATTGCCGCCCGCATCTGCGACTCCGTCCAGAGTGGGAACCCACGACCGGATTTCAGATGAACCGACCGATGGATTCAACCTCACCTCATCCAAGTTATCAACATTTGCTCCTTGTAATGTAGCTTGACCATTTTGATGAGATCACTCAACACCGTCGGGTTGCATTTTCGTGAAGTGAGAAACGACGTCCGACTACACGTGGCCGTCGAGTGATGTGACCTGTCTGCAAATGCCATGAACAACGAACCTATCATCTGCTAGTGCTATTTGCTCTGTTAAGCTATGAGGCTCTTGTTTTACTTTGAAATATCGATTGGTGACGTCCATCGTACTAATCATGTCCGCTATTGTTACCCTTTTGCTAGGTGGGTTAAATCTGACTGTCCCGCCAGCCCATCTACATAAATCTTCCGGCCTTGGAAGCTGCCACCTTATCTTAGCTAGGTCAGGCAGTCGCGTGGGCTAAAGCTACAACTTTCAGGTAGGCGCACCCTATCATCACCACTAATGAAGCCTCTTTTTTACGAAATAGATAACAGAGTAAGTAGAGAACGAGAAACAAAAGGATAAGAGAAAGAAAGACGGTTAAAGAGAATGAAGGAAGTGAGACAAAAACACAAAAAAGCTCGGGTTCGAACGCTCGAACCCTACGAAAAACCGACGGTTTTTACATCGATGTGCTGTCAGCACCACTAAGCCACGTCGTGGCAGACCGGTCGGTCTCGTGGAGGGGCGTCCCCCTCCGACAACTCGGCGCAGAACTCAGTCTTATGTAGGACACTCACGCCTGCCGTTGGCTCCTACGGTAGGTGCTTCACAGAATCCGTCACTGCTTCTCAGAGTGCACAGGTAGACATTGGCTTTAGCCTCATACTTCATTAAATAACCACTCTCAGGGTATCATCACAAAACCAAAAAGAACAACACGCTTCCTCCAAAACACCACCATCCTCAAACTCACCCAAATATACCAGCAATAACAGCCATCACCCCAACATACACCCCCGAGACAAGCGCCCCTTCCGCCGCCGCCTGCGCCCCTCCCCTCCCCTTCCCGGCCCCGAATATCCCCGCCTGCACGACC
>JABGLZ010000688.1:1578-14611 GCA_014705045.1 Colletotrichum theobromicola | reverse complement strand
CGGCAAGTCCAGTCAGGTCGTGACCGACTGGGGTGGGTAAAGGTTGGATGGGAGGGGAGGGGAAGCGAAGGAGGGGAGGGGGGGGGAGTGATTTTGGGCGAGGGACGTGGAGGTAGAGGACGGGAGAGGGAGAGGCGAGTTAGGCGAGGCGAGGTGAGGTGCGGGAGCAATCAGCCAGGCGTAGGTAGGCGTGCAGGCTACCTTAGTAGCAAGGTACCTAGGTAGGAAAGGTAGGTAAGGAAGGGCAGGTTGGAAAACTGCCTACGACGTGGAGGTGAAGGAAAGGCGCGAGAGGTTAAGGGAAAAGGTATCGGCGGCGACGAAGTAGGTATGGAAGGTAATGGTACCTGGTAAGGTAATAGGAGGCGGAGGCACGTAATATGGAAGGTAGGTAGGTAACGCAGGTAAGAGAGGTAAGGTAGAGCAAAACGGGCAGCAAAGCAGGGCAGGTAGCGCGAGAGGGGTCAGTGATGTGCGCAACGGGGGGGAAGAGCGACTGCTCAGTGGTCTGGCGACGCAAAAGTCTGGGCCACCTTGGCCAGGGTCGTCGGGTCGGATCAGGACCAGTGGGGAGGGTGACGGTGAGCACTCTCGCGCGTCAGCCAGCCCAGTCAGTCAGTCAGTCCCGTTCTGCGCTTCTGTTCGCTGTCCAGTCCAGTCCAGTAGCCATGTCTCTGGAAATCATTCCTCCTCTGCCGCATCTTTGTCTGTCCCCAGATGCCGTGGGTGCAGATTGTCAGTGTCCAGCAAACCAGGAGCGAGTGATGAGTGCAGCAGTCCAGTCCAGTCCAGTCCAGTTCAGTTCAGCTCAGTTCAGTTCAGCCCGGTCCGGTCCGGTAAGGTCAGGCCAGGTCAGTCCCGGTCATCCAGTCGGGTCGAGTTCGTGCCAACAGTCGGGCATATATGACAAGCTTCAGCCAGGACACCCGGTTAGGTCAGCGCAAACCTCGCACCTTTTCTCCTCTTCTCCGTCCATCGCCCCAGCCCCTTTCGTTGCCCGTCTTCCGTCATGGGAATTTGTCGCACAGGCGGAGCAACGCAGCGCGGTGCAGGCCACATCAACAAGACAGGTAGATGCATCTCACCACGCTGCTGCTGCTGCGCATCATCAGCCCTGGCAGAGCGTTGCGGTGGCGGCAACAGCTGGCGACCCGTAATACCGCTGGCTGGGCGGCTGTCTACCACCCTGTGCGGTCCCTCTCTTGCCTGTGCCCGACCTGGTGTTTTGCGCGCCATACGACGCTTGCATCTCCTCCAATGGCTGGCCCTGTGTGCAACCGCAGCGCATGCGCCCAATCCAGTGACAGATTCCCGTCGGGTATCTGTTCCGCTGGGGCCCTGTTGTCTGTTCCTCACTCTTCTTCTTCTTCTTCTTCTGCTTCTTCTCCTTCTGTTCTGCCTGTTCGCTGCCGTAGCGTCTTCCAGCGCCATCCTGTTTCCTGCTTGCTGCATGTTTCCCACATGTCCGTAAGTGAGACAACCTGCGCGGCGCGGTCCTGGGCAGAGGCACTGCTTGCTGATGCCGCTGCTCCTTGTGCTGATTGGGACTGGACTGGACTGAACTGACTGCACTCGACCGTACTCGACGGCTCAAACTGGCCTGGTCTGGCTGGAGGAGGACCCCCCCCCCTCATCCATCCATCCAACTGGCCCCCCGTACTCCGCCCCGCAGCAACGCGCAGGGAAGGACGTGCGGCATCGGGCACAGTTTTAGACAGGATAGAGGGGTAACAACTTGGCAGGCGGAGGGTGGTAAGGTAAGGAAAGACAGGGTAATGTCCTGTGTAAATGAAGCTCGGGACGCCATTTGGCGTCCGTATTGAGATGATGACAACCAACAATCTCGACGGTACCCACCCGTCAAATAAAAGAAATCAAATAACACGGGACCTTCATGGCCGCTGCAAATTGTGAGGGGAAAAAAGGAAACAAAGAACACTCGACACTTACTGCGGAGTTTCGGTGGTGATGATAGGCTTCAAGCCCTCCTTCTTGCGCTTCTTGGCGACCGTCGAGTTGCCATTGGCATTCGCGTTGGCATTGGCGTTGGCAGCCGCGGGCTGCAGAGGCTGTTGGGCAAGCGGCTCTGAAGCTTGTTGAGTGCCGTTCATAATGGGCAGTGGACTATGCGATGCGCTATGTAAAGTATCGATCGTCTAGGATGGCCAGTGTGGGGGACAGATTGGGGGTCACGGCCGACCGTTCCAGATGTGCAAATTGAGGGAGGTCAGGAGAGCGCACCGCCGGTGGCCTTGGATTGGCGATGTTCCGTCTGTTGTGACCAGCCCAAGCTCGATACACGATTGTATCGCAGAGAGAATGGGCGGCTGAGGGTGCGTGCGTGCGTATGTGCGCGCGTGTGTCAATTGTCGGCCTCGTCCACGGCAATTGGTCTTACAGCCACGAGGAGCTTGTCGGGTTCGGAGTGGTATCGCGGGATTTGCACAGTCGTACAGGTGGTCGCGCGTTCGGGCAGCTGGCGCAGGGCAAGAGAATCGTTGAAAAACACAGGCGGCAGAGTTCAATCGAGGACGTAAGATGTCAGTTGAAGAAGCGGCAGGCGGAAGTGCGTGAAGGGAAAGATGGCGAAGTAGAGCTCTTGTCAGAGGAAGGAGACGGCCGCGAGGGGAGAAGGATGGCGAAGTCGATGGCGAATAAAGCTGGCGATGGAAGCGTGGCGACCGGATCCACGGAGTTGCGAGATGGGTGTATCACCGATTTAGGGCGGCCAGTCAGCAGCAGGAAAGTCGGCGGGTGGTATTCATCAGACGTGCTCCGATATGATGAGAGATGATGCGCGATGCGGCGGAGCAAGATGACGGCGACGAGAGCTGAGGCGACGACAGCACTGAACAATGGACGGACAGTTTGCCTGCGTGGTTTTCTGGGCGCGTGGTGTTGGAGATGTTGGAGATGTTTACTTGCAACCAGGTGGCCAAGGCCGATGGAAGTTGCGTCAAGTAAAGGTAAGAGGTAACGTAGGTAAGGTGAGGTGGGATGGGTTTGGCAAGGCAAGGTACCTTAGGTTGGATAAGGTAGGTCAGGTACCTAGCAACAACCAGGAGAAAACGGAAGACAAACGTGCCTGAGTGGCTGGCTGCTGGGGAAAGCGCAGAGCAAAGCAAGCATCAAGTTCGGATGTTCCTTTTTTTTTTCCCCTTCTCTTCCCTTCTCCCCTTGGGAAGGAGGGGTGGTTGGTCTGCACACAACACACCCAGCAGAGGTACGGATGATGGGAACTGCGCAACGCACAGAGTTGAAGTAGCGCCGTATGTATGCGGACCCAGGAAGCGATGACACCAAGCAGTGTCTGTCTCGTTCTCGTCTTAGCTGCCGTGCCTGGGCCAGAAGGACGTCATTGATGGAAGCTGGTTCGAGGTTGGGTGTCAGTCAATAGTGGGGGTGGAGGACGGGGGTGCAGGACGGAAGAGGCACATAGGCCAGTAGAGATGCGTCAACGGCACAAGAAGCAGCACCAGCACGACTCAATCGGTGGCGTCTTTTAAGTGGATGGGTGGATGTGGACGGGTTGATGGATGTGGAGGAACGAGGGTCGAGAAGGCAAGCAGAAAGTGTCCGTACCTAAGGTAAGGTAAGTAATGGAGGAAACGCACGCATCGTCGGCCTTCATGGAATTGTGCCGGGTGAAGGACGGGAAGCCATCGCATTCAGCGCATGCCCACGGCCAAAGAATGTTCAACACCTGGATCACTCTGCAGCTTCTTTGGGCGCATTCGGGAGTTGTCAGCCACGACCACGCTCCCACTTAGATAACACGGGCGAAGTGGATTGGACGCTACTCGAGTGTACTGTCGCGGGCCGCCTAACTTGCACCGGTAGAAACACTCATAGGTAAGGTAGGTACCCTGTGCACGGCGGCATATCCTATCAGAGCTTCACCGACGCACGCCATTACATCGTCACTAGCGACCGGGTATTCAGTGGAGATACCAGGGTTTATCCCCTGGAGCACAAGGCAACGGCTGCTGAGCGGCTGCTGTTGCTGGCTGTTGCTGAGGTGAAGAACGTCGGGAGCCCTGCCCGTCTGTCGAGACCCTTGATTACGAGTGACCTCACGGGCGCGGCCTGACGCAACCGGGCAGGGCAGCCTCAGCTGCGTCCACCTCATCTCCTCCTGGCAACTCTCAGAGGTATCTCTCAACCTCAGCTGGTTGCTGCCCCTGGATTTTCTAGCTCTGTCGTTTGCGGAATGCATAGTACCTTGGGTAGACAGACAATCGAGCACAGCCAAGGATACCACAGTACAGGGTAGCTCTGTCGGTCGCATCTGACCTTATTGGACGGAGCTGAACAAGGCGCAATAGCAACAGGCTTTCCCTTGTTCCGCCTTCCATCCATCGCGACTCGACAACTTCTGCAACAGACATTTTCCCTGGATCTGACAACCAACTCACCCACGCCGTTGGGTCCAAAAACTTTTTCTTTTTTCCTTTTTTCCCCCCCTTATCTTCTTCCACGTCCTCGTTCGTCCACCCAACTCTCACTATTGGCTCGCCCCGCCAGTCACAGGGTTGGTCGAGGTGATGGTTCAGGTACATCACCTGATTGGGCCTTATTGTGTCTCCTCGGCGCTCCTCGCGGGATGCAATCCGGACCATTCCATTCATGTGAGCACGTCTCGCCTGTCACCTGCCATCTATTGTCATCGAGCTTCGTGCCCAAACAATCAGTCTCCAGTCTAAGTCCAGTCTAAATCCAGTCTGCCTCTGGTCCGAAGCCTGTGATTATCCAGATCTCAAATGCACCTGACAACGTCCCTATTTTGGGAACCCTCTCATCGCCGGTGACAAGGCCGCGTACTACAATCGCAAGGGAAAGTGCAGGGCTGTCGCATGCGGCGTTTGAGAATTACGCCTACGTCGCCGTTACCCCGGCCTTGGCAGTTTGTTCAGCAACCAGCTTCTACCGTGATCCGAAAAAATGGCTTTGGGTAATTACACACCGATTGATTTCCGCTGCGAACTCCGTGCTCCGTGTGTTGGGGTGAGCCTGCTTCGGCACACGTGCCGGCTTTCAACGTCTCGTCATCTGCCGGGCCTCAAATTCTCATCCAAAAAGCACGCTTCATTCCGAAGCGTCAGGGCAGTTTATTAGCAACCACGGTTTATTCGGGAAAGACAAAGGCAATTCCTCTGCGTATGTGAACAATGCCCGCGTCAAGGACAGCCTACAAGTCCTTGTTCCTGCAACCCGCACATTCTTCCTTCAACTCTACCGTGGAGTCTTTGGCTGGCTCGTTGGCAAGCACCGTCTTTTGTAGGCTTTCACTTTGTGATGGCCCTCGTCCTCGTAACCAAGAAACCTCCTTTATCATGCTTGGACAATACGAGCTATCGAAGGCATTGTGCTTTCGCATCCTTGTTCGGGTTTTGCGAGTTAAATGTCCTATATATATGGGAAAGCAGAGAAATCATGGCTATCCGAGCAGCAGCTCTTTGCAACGCGTACTCACTTCTCTAGCTGTAATATCATCATTATTATCCTTCTTCTCTTAGGCTAACTTTGTCGATAACGCAAGTATTGTCGAGTATAGAATACCTCGAACATGCCTCATTTCTCTTCCACAAATCTCGAGCTGGCCTCCTGTTTGCCGAATCACGTCGAAGATCAGTATGCCATCAGGCTCACGAACTCGGCACTCCAAGAGAAACACCTCGACACAAGATGGCGATACGATGGACATATTATCGGCAGCAACTCTTATCTTGAGGTTGCCTTCGCTACAAAGCCAAATAGGCGGACGACTTGGCCGAGCGACTACTGGTTCAAGCCCATCCACACGTCCAAAGACCCTCCCGCGACCTCCTCAGCAGTCCATACTGACCTGGCTCGCCTAGCTGAAAGACACAACATCGCTGCCAACGAGATCCACAGCTTCATGCGCTTCCCCCTCGTCAGGGCAGTCGTGCGCACTTTTCTCATCGAGCTCGAAAGACCCGAGGCTCAATACGGCCCACAGCCAGACGACGAAGACGTCGTCAGTCGGCTGGAGGAGATCCTGTCACGCACGACGCTGTCAGACCGCCAAGCTCTCTTGGCCCAAACGACTGCGGCGGTCGGCCGAGACTTTGCCGACAGAGCTCTGCTGTTGTGCTTGGTCAAGTTACATGCTCACTTTGAGTCTTGGAACCGTTGGTCTTTTGGATCTAGCGAGCATAGACCAACGCTGCAAATTCTCGTTGCGGTCGTTGGGCTATTCTGCAACGCCTGGGTTCACGCGCCCGTAATCGACATCATCTGGGGCCACCTAGGCAAGTCTCTCTCCCCGCCCTCTCTGTATAGCCATATTATCGATCACAGCGAGCCTCTGCCAAGCACCATCCTGACACCTGAGATATGGATGGAGTGGTCCCTCATGTACGATCCCTGGATCAGACAAGGCAACTCTGTACAACTGACGACGCCCGAAGACCTAAGGCTGTCTTCGAAGCTCTATCCAGCACCCCCAGTCTATGTCGCCGAGGTCTCCGAGCCAGAGGTCCACAGGGAGGGGCGAGTAGTGGTGAAGTATCTCAGTAAACCCGACGAGGAACGATGGTCCTTCAAAAGAATCCTTGATTCGAGATGGGCGGGTAAGAAACCTAAGACAGGGCTGCAGTATTTGGTTGAATGGGAATACGCCGAGCCCTCGTGGCAGCCGGCGAGGGACTTGCAAGGCTGCGAGCCGTGGGTCTTGCAGTTTCACCGGTCGAGTCCGAAGAAGCCTGGGCCTTTGCCCAAATTGAGGCGTTATCTGTGAGGCCCCTATCATGTTTTGGTAGGTTCACAAGGTCAATAATTCCTCCCATGGCTCAAGACTTTGACATAGGCTGAGATGGAGCGAATGAGGGCAATCAGCAAGGTGTCGGGATTGACAAGTCATGCTACAGCCGGAAAAGGTAAAGAAGCCGATTAGGTAGTATTCATCTTTGAAACTTGATGACTGAATTCTGAATAAATCTATGCTTTTCTAATATCACTGAGCCTGAGCCTGAGAAACTCTCCCGTCATCCTCACAGCGATGAATGTGGTCCTGTCACAGCGGCATCACGCATCCCACAGAAGACAGTCTGGGGGATAAGATCGGCTTTGCAAGTTTGAATGTGTGCAGAAACTTCTACTGGATACCTATGACATGGCCATCTTGGGGCTTTCAAGGTCCTGCTCAGCGATACCCTTCCGTAGGTGCTGAGTTGCTGTCGTCGAGAAGGTGTACTGGTTTCCCAGCTGCTTTCTATTTTCCGGGCCCCTAGTTTCCAGTATCCTGCTACCATGCTGCACAAGAATGTCACCGGATGGGCTACTCCGAAGTATCGAGTAGTAATAGTAATCGAAACTTCACCGAGATTGGTAGCACTCAGCATAGGAGCTGGATCTCCCGATCGTGTGCGGTCAGCGATTATGGAGTTTACCATCTCTGGAATGCCAGGATCGGTAATCAAGATCTGATTAGCACTCCGGGGCCATAGCTGAAGTCAACAAAGGCTGACTGAGAATATTGGCGCCGGCCCGTGTGCATCCACATTGCATCGGAATATGTGGGTCTTTCCGGTATGGCTCGGCGTCGGAGCCGGAGCTAATGCAACTTGACATTCCAGGCGCTGACAGCGGGAACCTTCATTCCTAGCTTCTTCGTAATTGTCGCCGGCTCAGTCCGTTTCCGCCACACGGAGATTTGTCAAAGCGTCCATTCCAGTCAGCCCTGCGGCAAGCATGGAGGAGGTCATTTCCACGCTAAGGCGAGCTTTTGAACGGTCTACCTGAGCTGACGGCAGAACCAGACACGATGGCACGGCTCGTCAAATGACGTGGCAGGGTCTTGTGACTTTGGCTCGAGGACCGATAACTGGATAGTGGTTTCTTGGGTTTGTGCCAATCAACGGCCGGGTGCATCTAGTCGAACATGTGACGACGCTACAGAGCACGAAAGTTCAGTCTCAGTGCGACAATGTCATGTCTTATCCTGACAGCTGCCCAATTGAGTTGTTTTATAGACGCCGTCAAGGGAACAACTTGAGAATGTCTCTTCCGGCCTACACTGTGTATCTCAAGCGGCTCAAGTCCCTGGCCGCGCCGAAAGAGCCGGCGGGCTACGTGAACGCGGTTAGGGGGCCAGTATAGCAAGACAAATCACGATCACCTTGAGGGGAGAAATACTTCGCATTCAAGTATGGCGGTTATTTGTTTTTTAGCGCCAAAGATGATCCCTGGAAGGTGATGTAGTCGAGCATCCGTACTCCCTGAAGACGGGCGCCAACGCTTGATCTTTCCACCATCTGCCACTGTCTGTTTTGCCTTCCTCGCACAGCCGGATTCTCTCATCATCGCCAACGAGATGCCCATCGCGTCCTCTTGCGTGAGCGCTGACGCTTCCCAAGGCTGCCCTTCGATTGCTCCTTACATGGCCGAGATGTACTACCGTCCAGCTGCGGCAATCTTTATGCCCATCTGCCTCGCGTGCTGAGCCATGAGGGCGTCAGCAATAGTCAAAGCCGCCATGGCTTCGACAATAGGAACCGCGCGAGGAGCAACATTAGGATCGTGACGGCCCTTGGCGGCCAGGATGCCCTCACCCGAAGCGTCATAGCGAGCAGTAGCCTGGTCCTGGGAGATTGTGGCGGGGGGCTTGAACGCAACGCGGAAGAAGATGGGCATGCCATTGGAGATGCCGCCCTGGATACCGCCGGAGTGGTTCGTCTTGGTCTGCAGGCGGGAGGGAGGAATGCCAGCGCTAGTGCTTCGCGTCGCATCGTCGGCGACGGTGGCAGACACGAAGGGGTCGTTATGGCGGGATCCGCGCATCTCGGCGCCGCGGAAGCCAGAACCAATCTCAAAGCCCTTAGTAGCAGGAATAGACATGATAGCATGGGCAAGGAGAGCCTCAAGCTTATCAAAGCACGGCTCGCCGAGGCCGGAGGGGCACCCGCGAATGATGCAGGTCACGGTACCACCAGTAGAGTCGTGCTGATCGCGGAGCTCGGCAATCTTATCCTCCATACGCTTCGCAACGGTAGCGTCAGGGCAGCGCACGGGAAGGAACTCATCTACCTTCTCGCGGGTGAGGGAATCGACAAACTCGAGGAACCTAGGGTTGCCACTCAGGGAGTCGATATCGTCGCTTTCGGTTGTGGGCCGGTCCTCAAAGAGCTTGATGTTGCCGACCGATGAGACAAAAGCTACGATCTCGATGCCGTAGGCCTCGCGCAGCCATTTTTCGGCAACAGCTCCAGCGGCGACGCGGGCAATCGTCTCGCGGGCGCTGCTCCGGCCGCCCCCAGAGGAGGCCTTGGTACCATACTTCTCGAGGTAAGTCCAGTCGGCGTGGGAGGGGCGCGGGTAGAGGTCGATGGTCTTGGAGCCATAGTCGTGAGGGCGTTGATCCTCGTTAGGCACGGTCAGGAGTATGGGTGTACCCAATCTGCGACCCTAGGGTATTAGCATCCTGGCAAACATTATGACTTCCTGCAGGGTTGTCACACGTGCGCCCAAATTCGCATCCAGATCCTATAGTCACGCGGTCCTTCTCGTCGCGCGGGGTGGTGATGGCCGACTGGCCCGGGCGCCGGCGGTTGAGCTGCGGCTGGATGTCGGACTCGACGAGGGACAGCCCTGGCGGGCAGTTCTCTATAATACAGGAGACGGTCTTGCCATGGGACTCGCCGGCGCTGTGACGATGGAGGTCAGTACGCTGTTGTCTTGCGTTCCTAGCAGTTTGGTGGAGGGAGAGAACTCACGTCGTCACCCGGAAGTAGTGGCCAAATGTCGACATGGGGTCTGTATATGTTCTGTACGTCCACTGGGTGAATTGATTGATATAAGAGGGAGAGGTTAGAGAGGGAAGAATGTCGTGATGTCGTAAAGATATTTTTTATCGGTGACTAACTTCCGGTAGACGGGCGAGGGGTGGGTCTCAACAGTGCCGTGGCACACTCAATGGCCCGCCCCACTACCTAAGTAAATAGAGGGGCTACCTCACCTTAGGGCGGCGATGCAGTGTGCCAATTAACCGTCCGGGCATTGATCGTGGTTGCTGTGTTTTCGTGGCAGACTACCTAGGTAATAAGGTACCTAGGTAGGCAGGTAAGGTCCATACCGTAGCAGGGTAAGATAGGTGAGTTCCAGTTTCAATCGGTTCCATTGACCCGAGATCAAAAATGCGTCGAGCGAGGGGTTGGTTCCCACTAAAATAACGCCGCATCCCCCCGCGGCCAAAAAATGCAGCCCCTCCAGTGTCGCTCCTCGATGACCTCCAGGCTCTAATAGCTCCCCTCAACTCCGAGGCGAACTGACGGCGCAAGGCGAACCCTGCGGCAACACCAACTCCATCGACCGTCGCGCACCGTCCCCATCCGTCCTCCGCATCTCGCGAACTACGCCATCTTACTCTTGGACCCCCAATTCATGAGTAGCACGGTCCCAAGCCACTTCCGTCTGCCCTGCTCCGCGCGCCCGACGACACACTCATAAAGACCGAGCATGTGCCCCGCGCCTGATCATGGAACCTCAGCCATAGAGGATCCCCGACCCGACGACCACCACAGCGACAATCCCTCAGCGACTGCCACAGAGCCAGCTATTCACCCCGGCGCAGACGTCCGGACCAGAGCCCGGACCATGACGAGCACCGAAGAGATTGACAATACCATCATTCGCCCGGGCTCCGTCCGCATCAACGTCAAGGGCGCTTTCATCGTCGACCCGGACTCGAGTTCTCCGAGAAGCAATGGCCGAGGTTCTCCGACCCACCACGAGACGAGCGACATCCGCCTGCCGAACCACCATGCCGTCGTCAGTCACATCGCCGTAGATGTATGCCCTCGCTCCCGTTGTCTGCTTTGAGTCTCTCTATTTCCACTGCTGACCTCTTCGTCTTCCAGATTGGCGGTTCCCTAATCAAGCTCGTCTACTTCACTCGTGAGGCCGGCTCCAAGGAGCCTGGCGGTCGCCTCAACTTCCTCAACTTCGAGACCGATCGCATAGACGATTGCATCGAATTCATGCGCCACCTGAAGGACAAGCAGCAAACGCTCAATGGCTCCCAACCAAACGCATTGAGCGTCATGGCGACGGGCGGCGGTGCCTTCAAATTCTACGACAAGATGCGCGACGTTCTGGGCGTGGATGTCTTGCGTGAAGAGGAGATGGAGTGCCTCATCATCGGTAAGTCCATAACTCTAATCGCACTCCCTGGCTGACTATCGGCGTGCGCTGCGTAGGTCTCGACTTCTTCATCACCGAAATTCCCAGAGAGGTCTTCACCTATAGCGAAACCGACCCAATGCACTTTGTATCGCCCTCGGAAAACATATACCCTTACCTCCTTGTCAACATTGGATCTGGCGTCTCCATGCTCAAGGTCTCGGGCCCTAACGAGTACCAACGTGTCGGCGGAACGTCACTCGGAGGCGGAACTCTTTGGGGCCTCCTGTCCCTTCTCACAGGTGCCCGTACCTTTGACGAGATGCTGGACGCGTCGGAACAAGGGGATAACGCCAAGGTGGACATGCTCGTTGGCGACATCTACGGTGGCGACTACGGAAAGATTGGTCTCAAGAGCACGACTATCGCCTCCTCTTTTGGCAAGGTCTTCCGCATGAAGCGCACCGCTGAGAACGAGGCTGAGGACCACGGCGGCCTCCACAATGGCGACAACAAGAACCGCGGTTCTTCATCCACACAACCTGAGGAGGGCTCATCGGAGGAGAGCCATCATGCTGCTGGAGAGAATGCTTCGGACCAACCCTTCTCCAGTGCAGACGTGTCAAGATCGCTGCTGTATGCCATTTCCAACAACATTGGTCAAATCGCCTTCCTCCAGTCACAAATCCACAATCTCGACCACATTTACTTTGGCGGTTCTTTCATCCGCGGTCACCGTCAAACAATCAATACTCTCAGTTACGCCATCAAGTTCTGGTCTCAAGGCAAGAAGCAAGCGTATTTCCTTCGTCACGAAGGCTACCTTGGCTCCGTCGGTGCATTCCTCAAGCGCCAACCACGAAACTGGGGCCGCCGTGGATCATTTGAGGAAGCGCAACACCTTGAGCGGCGTCTTCGTGGTCGGGTAGCGCCGCATGATCCGGAAATGCAGAGCTTGGTGGATGACTATGCCTCGGAATCAGGGAGGGACTGAAATAGCAACGTCGGTGCAAGAAGGGGGAACAAATCAAATAAACAGAAACGGACAACCAGTAGAGGCGGTCATTTGGTGCAAAGGGCGTTGTGGCGGCATATTCTGGCATTTACAGTCCTAAGCGAGGGGCCATTTGCGAAAAGATGTGAGCGACATTGGGCACAAGACAATTTGAATTTGGTGCTGGATTCCACCCATGCCATCCATTATTTACATATGTATTCACCAGTTTAATGTTATCTTACGCAGTAGGGACGGCTCAAGCGGTCAGTTTCACGCGCATACTTCATACATTTACAATCACAATCACTGACGACGAGGTCTTAACTGTTATCAATGACGTCTTTTGTTATTAAGTCAACTGCGGCTGTCTGCAACGGCTTCATGAATGATCAGATATGCCTCCGTGTTTTTTTTTTGTTTCAAGGACATTTTCCTTAACATCCGAGGGCAGTATGAAGGGATTCTCCTTCGCCATTTTGTCCCGACGCCGAAGTCTTGTCTGCGATTATTGGTAACTGAGGTCGACCTGTGTGTCCAGAATGTTCGGTTCTCTTCCATCTATCCTACCTGCATCTCTCAAAGCACTGTAGCTGGTAGAATTCGAATATACGAATTTAATTATCACCAAGCGAAGATGGCAACCGGCTGTATCAGGGGTTTTGATCGAAGTAGGAGGTCAGAAAGGGGGGGCTCGTGCCAACATTACACACTGTTGACTTGTCTCTGGCTCAATTGGCCGGGGAGAAAGACTCCATGAAGCTGAAATTGGGTCTGGTCATGTCTGCAGGTTCTCATCCGCAATTTATTGGACGCACACGCGCACCCACGGGTTCTACTTGCTGGATTCCGTACGTAGATGACAAACTGAGTAGCGTCCATGATTCATAATTTTGTCGA
>JABGLZ010000684.1:0-16843 GCA_014705045.1 Colletotrichum theobromicola | reverse complement strand
GCCACCCCGTCCCCGTCTTCTGGCTCAACGCCGTCCTCCACATCCTCACCGACTTCATGATCTTCATGCTGCCCCTCCCCGTCATCTCCAGCATGAGCCTGCCCCGTAAGCAGAAGACGGGCCTCTACTTCGTCTTCTGCCTCGCCTTCCTCGTCTGCGCCATCTCCATCCTCCGCCTCGTCGCCGTCTTCCACGCCGACGAGTCCAACGCCCAGGTCGCGGACGTCACCTGGTCCGCCGTCCGCGTCGCAAATTGGACCTCCCTCGAGGTCCACATCGCCATCGTCACCGCCTGCCTGACCACCCTCAAGCCCCTCCTCAACGCCCTCTTCCCGAACCACGCCTGCGGCGCCGCCACCGCAACCGCAACCGACGGCCCGCTCCCGCTCAACAAGACGGCCAGCCCCGCCGAGGAGGCCCGCCGCCGCAAGGACTTTGAGGAGAACTTCTCCACGGGCGACGTAGAGGGGTACCGCCGCCCGCTGACCATCGGCACCAAGTCCAACAGGCCAAAGGTGAGGCGTGACACGTTCGCGAGCCTCGTCGCGGACCGCAAGAGCACCCTGGAGCACCTGGACGTCACGACGCCGACGTCCGCGACGAAGCTGGCCGACAAGGAGGGCGAGGAGTTCAAGCTGCCCGAGGTCCAGCCGCCGTCGCCTTTCGGCAGGTTTTCGAGCTGGACGCGGGGTTCGAGGTTGCAGATCCCGGGCGTGACGAGGGGTGCCAGTGTGAGGCACGAACGCTACGGGTCAACGGCGACTACGAGGGGGAGGCACGAGCGGTTCGGGTCGAATGTCACCTGGGCCTCGACTCACCGACACGAGAGGTATGAGTCTATTGATGAAGAGGTGCCACAGGTACCCGGGAGGAGGCTGATTTAAGGCGGAATCTTGTACGATGGACGAGGCGTTAAGTGCTTTTGAGCGAACATGTATACCAAGCGAGTTTATGAGGGGCCCATGTGCCTTGATTTTGGATTTCAGCGCGTAACGCGCCATCATGTATATATACAGCATCACAGTCGAGGGCGTTCGAAGGGACGGAAAGGTGGCAAGGGTAGCATGCTGTTGGATACCCCTTCCTCCAGCGCGGCACGCGGCTGTTTGTAGTAGTACGAATAATGACATTTTCTTGCGTCACCCTTAATCCCATGATCGCTTGTGAATATCCATGCATCCGTACACCGAGTTGGTCTGTAACAATCTGATATCCTGCGAGAGATACGTCAGCATCACAGGAATTTGCAGGCTGGTGGGAGGAGATGCTCACCTGCTTCGCAGTGAAGCCCCCTTCCTCCACTTCTCTGGGCCGAACGACCCTTTATTCTGCCTTTTTGATTTTCATAACCCGTCGAATCGACTGAGCCTCATCTGGTATCAAACCCACGCTTAGGAAATGAGATCGGCCACGTTCATAGGCATCTCGTCGATCTGGGTAGAGTAGTACACTAAAGTTGTTAGCTTCGATGTCTGAAATACGCATCGGACAATACTGACACTCAATGTCTCTCAAGATGCGCACATCCTCGCTAGTCACGAAGTTGATGGCGACACCCTTCCTTCCAAAGCGACCACTCCTGCCAATGCGGTGGATGTAGTTCTCACGGTTACTCGGCAAGTCGTAGTTGATAACCAAGCTGACCTGTTGCACGTCGATACCGCGAGCCCACACATCCGTGGAAATCAGCACGCGGCTGTTGCCCTGTCGGAAGTCCTGCATAATGCTGTCGCGCTCCTTCTGCGGCATGTCACCATGCATACTGCTAACCGTAAAGTTGGCCTCGCGCATCTTGTCCGTCAGCCAGTCGACCTTTCTGCGGGTGTTGCAGAAGATGACGGCCTGCGTGATGGTGAGTGTGTCGTAGAGATCACACAGCGTATCGAACTTCCAGTCCTCCTTCTCGACCGCGATGAAGTACTGCTTCAGACCCTCGAGGGTCAACTCGTCACGCTTGACGAGGATGCGCACAGGGTCCGTCATGAACTTGGTCGTCATGTCGAGCACGTCGTACGGCAGTGTGGCGGAGACGACGACGACCTGCGTCGCGGGGGGCAGGTAGCGGTACACGTCGTAAATCTGCTCACGGAAGCCTCTGTTCAGCAGCTCGTCGGCCTCGTCGAGGACGAGCATCTTGATGTGGCGGGTGCGCAGATGTCTGCGGCGAATCATATCGGCGACGCGGCCGGGGGTGCCGGAGACGATGTGCTGGCCGTAGTCGAGCTTGCGGATGTCCTCGCCGACGTTGGTGCCACCGATGCAGGCGTGGCACTGTACGTTCATGTAGTCGCCGAGGGCCATGACGACGGACTGAATCTGAGTCGCGAGTTCGCGGGTCGGGGAGAGAACGAGGGCTTGGGTCTCGCGGACGGCCGTGTCGATGACTTGCAGCATGGAAATGGAAAAGGTCGCGGTTTTACCCGTGCCGGACTGGGCTTGGGCGATGGTGTCGCGGCCCTTGCAGACCTGGACGATGGCGCGGGACTGGACGGCTGACGGAGACTCGTAGCCGTAGGCATAAATGCCGCGGAGGAGGTTCTCTACGGGGTTATGGTCAGAAACCGATTCAATTGTTCGCGATGATGGGGAGCCTTACCCTTGAGCGACATGGACTCGAAGGTCGGGTGGACGGTGACTTCCTTGGAGGTGGAGAACTCCATCCTCTCGTCGGCCTTACGGTCGATACCGCTACCGCCTTCAGCCATGATGATTCTGTCGTATGTTCGGGTGGTGTTGTTGAGTGTTTGTTGTTGCGACGTCGAGGTCGAGGATCGTGATGTGCAGCGGTAGACAAGTCAAAGTCGAGGGCGAAATTTTAGAGGGGCGCGCCAAAAGCTTCAGCGCGCTCTGGGCTGCTGCAGGCTGCCAGTCGCATGGAAACCGGATGGCAGCTGTTTCGGGCCGGAACATCCTCTCCCCGACCTGTCAAAAAGCCCCGATGCAGCTCACTGTAGCCCGTTAATACAGTGCGTCTAGCGCTTTCCGTGCCAAAATTGGGGAGCTAAAGCAGGCCTTATTCAGTGGAACCGACAACACCAGGCACGCCGCGCCAGCCTGCTGCCGCGATTTTTCCAGAAGCTGCGAAAGCCTCGCCAACCACTCGATCGCAACAACCGACACATCCATCTCTTCTTCTTCTCTCTCTCTCTCACTCCCCCGTCCACGCCGTGCGTCGCCGACAGAGGAACCCCCTTGGACCGCCAAAATGGTCGGCATCCTCGAAGAACAGCGCTACATCCACGAGGACCTCGAGCGCCTCGAGCAGGGCATCGCAGACCGCATCGCGGACGAGCCGAAACACATCCGCGACCGCCTCAACCGCGACCACGAGATCTCGCAGCTGCTCGACCAGATCCAGGCCCAGTCCTCCAAGCTGCTCGACATCTACGCCGACGCCGACGGCCAGCGCTCGCGCGAGATCCAGAGCATCGGCACGGGCGACCCGTTCGAGGAGTTCTACGCCCAGGTCAAGGACGTCCGCGAGCACCATGCAAAGTACCCCAACGAGCAGGCCGAGAACTCGGAGCTGCGCTACCGCGCCAAGCGGCCCGGCGACGGCGAGCTGATGCCCTACATCGTCGACCGCATCTTCACCGGCGAGGAGGGCTTCGGCCGCTTCTTCGACCTGCACACCTGCCACGAGGCCTACCTCAACCTGCCCAACGTCAAGCGCCTGTCGTACCTGCAGTACCTCGAGGTGTTTGACAACTTCGCCCCCGGGTACGGCGGCCTGAAGCGCGGCGAGAAGCTGACGGACCAGTACTTCAAGTACGTCGGCGGGCTAGCGGAGTACCTCGAGTCCTTCATGCGGCGCACGCGGCCGCTCGAGAACCTGGACAAGGTCTTCCACGGCTTCGACGGCGACTTCGAGGCGGCGTGGGAGAAGGACGAGGTGCAGGGCTGGCAGAAGGAAGATGCGTCGTCGACGGGCGCCGCCAAGGAGACGAGCTCGGCGGAGGCCGTCTGGTGCGACGACTGCGAGAAGGAGTTCAAGAACGAGAACGTGTACAAGTCGCATCTCACGGGGCGGAAACACATCAAGGCCGCCGAGGCGCGGAAAGCACGGCAGGAGGAGGACGGCGGCGACGCATCGGCAGCAGCGACAAACGGCAACGCGGGGGCACGGGTGTCTGCGACGAGGTTGAAGGAGCGCGCCGTCGCGGAGCGCGAGTACCGCGTCAAGCGCCTCGCGGCCGCCATGTCCACGGAACGTGGCGACACACGGGTCAACGTGGAGCGCAAGCAGGGCATGACGGAGCGCGAGCGCCAGCAGGAGCTCGAGAGCTACCTCAGCCTCTCCATGGCACCGCCCGGCGGCGGCCACGGGGGCGGCGGGGCTGCGGGCGACGACGAGGACGGCGACGAGGACGGCGAGGATGGCGAGGAGAAGATCTACAACCCGCTCAAGCTGCCGCTGGCCTGGGACGGCAAGCCGATCCCGTTCTGGCTGTACCGCCTGCACGGCCTGGGCGTCGAGTTCCCGTGCGAGATCTGCGGCAACTTCGTGTACATGGGCCGGCGGGCGTTCGACAAGCACTTCAACGAGGCGCGGCACGTCCACGGCCTGCGGTGCCTCGGCATCACCAACACGAGCCTGTTCCGCGACATCACGAGCATCAGCGAGGCGGAGAGCCTCAACGACAAGATTCAACGCGAGACGAAGAAGACCAAGGTCGACGAGGGCAGCATCGTCCAGATGGAGGACGCGGAGGGCAACGTCATGCCCGAGAAGGTATACTACGATTTGCAGAAGCAGGGTCTGCTGTAAAGGCTCTCGTACTAATTACGGCGAGGGCCACGGATGGGGAGAACGGCGTACAACGGCGGCGGGGAGAATCAGATGGTCTGCCTAGGTGATGATGCCCTGGGTCGAGACACGTACGGAGTCTGTAAATGTAGTAGACACAGCCGATACGATACGGCTTATCTCTTTTTTCGAAAAAGCATGAGATTGCACTGTATAAAGGTATAATGGAGTCAAAAAGGGGATACCATTTCATCAACATACGTCGGTTCGTCCCACAATCCTGACTGGTGCTGTAGATCAGTCTGAACTGCACAATCAAACCCGACAAGCATCTACCATCGACACCCGCGCATTGCGACGACGCGATTCAGATGGACCCGTAGATTGTACAGCAGATTCCCACAAAAATGGAATTTTTTTTTTGGAGATTTCCGATTCATACACGCACCCTTCCTACTGTTGATAGGGAATAAAAAATTTCAACAGTTTTGGCGAACAAAAAACTCGTCAATGTGGCAAAACTCAGAAACATGCGCTCTCCACCGCTGATGTCATATCAAAACCCCGACGTCAAAGCCCCCCCTTTCACATGAAGGTCGATTGAACGCAATCAAGTCCCTCAAGTCAGATAGTAAAGGTTCATCCAGAAGAATAGTTGATGATCACAGTTGAAGAAACATAGGGAACAAATAATGTAGTGAATCGCGCCATTCTTTTTGATATGGCTGCATCCGGCTGGCTTCTCTCGCCAAGCTCGGTTTGTCTATGTTCTAGTCTCTATGTACAGTACAGTACCGCCGGGGTTTCTTTTTTGTTGTCTCGATGCTTCAACCAAGCCGAAAACACTCCCAAATGACTTTTTGTTGTAGTCTTTTTTCTGTTTCCCTGTATCCCAGTAGAAAGCAATCCCAAATGCCCGAAATGCAGGGCTCGCTGTAACACACAACACCCGACCGTTTGTTCCCAAGACAAATGGAATGTTCCGTGACCCGTCACCATTTTTCTTCCGCATTAGGTATCTCTATTGTGTAATCGTCCCCTGGTATAAAAAAAAGGCCGTCTTTTGTGACGCCATCATGTAGTCGCTTGCTTTATCCGTTTGTCGGATCTTCTTAATCCCGTAGGATCTCATTCGTAATCGTAAAACAAAAATTGGGATTTTAGTCCTCGAATAGGCCAGACATCTCCTCCAAGAGCTGATCGGCGGTAGGGCGCTCAGCAGCGTCCATGCGCATGATGCGGTTGATGAAGTGCGAGGCGGTGCGGAAGTCGAGAGGTTCAACCTTGCGGCCGACGGTGAGGGCCTTGGCGGCCATGGCCTTGCCAGGACGAGCACGCTCGAGGTAAGTCTCGGGGATGGCACCGAAGCGGCGGGATTGCTGGCGGAGGACCTCGAAGATGTAGCTGCGGTCGTGGTAAGACGCGTTGGTCGGGCGGAAAGGGTTGTAGTCTCCGCCGTGGAGAAGCGCAATCATCATCGATCCAAAAGCCCAGATGTCGCTAGCAGTGCCCCAAGGCACCTCCATCAACACCTCTGGGCTCGTCCAGATGGGAGCACCAATCAGGAAACCCTTGCACGCAACATCGGAGTCGACGGAGTAGGAAGCGCCCAAGTCGCCGATCTGGACGTCGGAAAAGCGAAGGTCAGGGTCAGCTTCGGATTTGGAGGCGTAGTTGACGAGAATGTTGTCGGGCTTGATATCGGTGTGGACGTAGCCATCCTTGTGGAGAGTGGACAGGCCGCGGAGGACAGCACGGGCAACGAAGCGGATCTCGCGGTTCGTAAGAGGCTTCTTGACGGTTGCCTTAAGAAGAGTGTCGTCCATGTGGCGAAGGACGATCATGGGTGCGTCTTGCTGAATCTCGTCGATGACAGGGCGGAGGAAGGGGTTGCCCTGGAACTTGCGGAGGACATTGTGCTCGTTCTGGGCGCCAGAGATGCCCTGAACGCCCTTAACGATGGACTTGTTGCCCAGAGGGTTTCTGCAGAGTATTAGTAACTGAAGAACATATTCGGATTTCGCAGCTGACTTACGTAGCAATCCAGACACCTTCGCGGATCTTCTTCTGAATGGTGTACCTGCTGGCGTTTCCGAGAAGGATCTGTCCAATCTCGAGGGACGGAGTCCCGAAGGTGGCGAGACCTCTGGGGATCATTTTCGGGGATGTGTGAAAAGAGTCGTCGATGTCTGAAAGTCGGCGGGGGGTTCGAAGTATCGGGTACTCGTAGTTCGTGATATTTCACTTCTTTATGTAACAGCTTCAAGAGGCTGTCGGAGAAGGACCAGGTCGATAATTGTCATTAGAGGGTATATACCGGATCCGATTCGTAAAGGAGAAAGGTCTAGCACGCGATTCCCGTCATCTAAAGAAACCTTGTCTAGATAAACCCTCGAATGACAACAAGTCTAATAAAAAGACGGAGTCGTCGAAGAGGGTGAAAAGTCGGATCGATTGAGGTGAGTTGGCTGTTGGAGCAGAAGTAGCAGAGCAGGAGTAAGGTGAGTCGGAGGAGCAACGCTTCTTCTTTAACGGGCGGCCGGATACTTTCCTGCGGTACCTGACCGACCTAGGGGCAGGGCGACGTGCAGGGGTGGCGGAGGCGTGGGTGTGGATTTGGTGTGGGTGGGGAGTGGGCGCGGGAGTGGATGGGGGTCCTTTTAGCGTCAGCGGAACCTGGAAGGCAAAGTGAATCTCTGGGAACGGTACGTACCTTCAAGGGCGCTGGAATTGGAACACAAACACACACACAGAGCAGACAGCTTTGTGTGCTGGAAGCCCCAGCACCTTGAGGGCAAGCCTCACCTAGCGTTAGGTTCGTTGGATTGGCACCGGAAGGTTGTGTAGCACCCAGAGCAACAGTCCAGAGTCAGATTGGACTCCCCCGATTGCAGCGAGATGAGCAAGCCGGCTGCCGGAGTTAGTGAATGGCATACGCCGGCCGCTGCAGTGAATATGGCGGCGCCTTGCCTGACCGAACGAACATCCAGACCGAACATCTCGCTGCCCTGAGAATAGACATCTCCCGCCTGCCGCGAACACTACCGGCTGGGCGCGGCTTGGCTGGCACTCAGCACTGGCTTCTACTAGGTAGCTTTGGATCATGGACCAGCCATCGTCTTTG
Source organism: Colletotrichum theobromicola (assembly GCA_014705045.1). Taxonomy (NCBI): domain Eukaryota; kingdom Fungi; phylum Ascomycota; class Sordariomycetes; order Glomerellales; family Glomerellaceae; genus Colletotrichum; species Colletotrichum theobromicola. The sequence goes on along the minus strand of JABGLZ010000684.1, from coordinate 8,972 downwards.
GGTATGGTATCAGCACTGGCATTGACACTGGCCGTGGCCTTCGCCCGGAATAGTAGCTGGCAGCAGTGCAACGAAAGAACCAGCGGCTGCCACGGGGCGTGCGCGGCCGTCAGCGGTGAGGCAAATGAGTTCGCTCCGTTTGGTTTCAGTGGCCTTGGGGGGACACCAATCATCCGGGCCCAGAATAATCAACAGCATCCACTAGGAGAAAAAAAAAAGATTTTTTTTCTAGTGCTCGTGTCGAACGGCACCCATGCCAAGGTGGGTGCATGGTTCTGGTGATCGGACTGTGTGATGGAGGGTGGCCTATCGGTCTATCGCCGTGGCATTGGCCGTCGACAGCGGTCTAGATCGTCCTGCTGCCCAGCGGGAAACACCTGCAACGCACAGTGTCGAGCTGTTCGCAAGCAGCAGACGGTCCATTGTTGGAAGGTCTGAAGCTGCTTCACCTTGGAAGAGGAGCCAAGACGAGTCCAACGAGCACTGATCTGCAAGGATGAACCACAGCGGGAGAAGCTTGCCGTAGGGGTCCCCTCCTCCTTTCCCAGGTACGCGCCCACCTCTACAAGCTCTGCTCCAACCTGAACACCCTCTCACCACACGAGGACACCATCAGCGGCCACGGTTTGATAAGGTGTGACTCCGTCAGCTGCCCTGGTTGGCTGGTATGTCGCTGTCACCGACAGACCGGACTGCTTCCGTTACCCTTAGATGCCTGCTGTGCCGGGGGCTGGACGTGTTCGGTGCATACCCGGGTTTTGCGACTCGTTCTGCTGTTGCATTCGCTGCACCACCATCTGCATCTAAAATGCCCGGGAGGGTGGTGTGCTTTCGTCGGCTCCGGCTCCTATCTGCTCGACTGCCATTCCAGCTGCAGGCTGGATTCCGTGATCTTTAGGTACAGATAAGGTGACTGGTCAAACGACAAAAGGAGGCTCTGGTGGTCAGCGAGCCGCGAATCGTATTCCGGGAGCCGCCCACGTCCACGGCGGCCACAGTCATCCGCCATGGCTTGCATAGTCGGTAAGCCATGCTCCGCAAGCGTTGCGCCAGTCAGTTGAGGAGGCTTTTTGGGGCGCTTTGCTGGGGGAACAGGCCAAAGGATGTGCTCGTTTGGCTGGTGCTTGATCTCCTTCGGGATTAGGAATAGAACAGAAAGCTCGGCTTGGCAGCATCTGCGTTCGCGTCTGCAGCTGCAACTGCACTCGCAATATGCATGCCAGGGCCCTGGTGTGTCCACAGCAGCATTGTCAACAGCGGTGTCCGCGTCGCCCAGTGTCTCAAACTCGGTCAAGAAAACCCCAGACTGAGAGTCAATCAAGCGTGGGGGGGCGGCCGGCATGCCGCAGTCGGAGGCGAACAATGGCGACATTGCGTGTAGGTCAGCTCCAGAGTCGGAATGCTGCCTCCACGGCACACCTCATTGATCGGCAAGCGAGGAGCGATACGCAGCGAGAATGCCACTTAAAGGTGACAATTGCCCGTGCTCCAGTCATTTGCGGAGGACTGGAGAGGATCGCATGCGGGTGAAGGTGGTTCTGTAGGGCAGTACGGATAGGCACGCAAAAGAGAATGATGTGCGCTGGGACACCAGGATGCAGCTCCAGTACCTATTGACGAGTTTGAGTCTGTTCCCTGGGGTCTGATCTCTGGGGCTGGCAGCAGAGAAAGAGGGGTCAAGAGTTCCAGTCTGTCCTTTTGGTGCTCCGGCTCGTGTTCAGTCTGTTCTTTCAAGCGAACCTCTCGCTTCGGTCTGGTCGGGTCTCTCCAGTCCGAGTCTCTGGAAGCCTCGATCGGTGCGACCGCCGGTGGTGGTGGTGGTTGGTATGCGCAGTAAGTGCGGTCGGGCACTGTAGCCGGCCACAACTGCGTAAGCACCAGATCATCAGGGTAATCAACAGCCTGTTTCTATTTTGTGATGGCGAGCGAGGCACTGCACTGACGCCAGACTGGTGGTGCTGGGTAGGACGGCTTTCCATGCTTGGTAACAATGTACGGGGTGGTGTGATCTGGATTCATCATCTTGATTCCTGAGAGGCGGCCCCATGCCCTGACCTAATGAAGCTGGAAGCTGATGCCGATGCTGACGCTGAGCCTGGTATCGGCTGGACTCCCCCATTCGTCTCGATGAGTCTCCGTTCGATCACTTGGGCACTCTGTCTGTGGCATGCCATTATTGGACACTCGTCAGGTGTCTGTCTGGCCCGAGTCTCGTGCGTAATTTTGTTTAACAACAGACGGCAAGGGGGGTCGCTGATGTGAAACCGGCATCGCGGGGTGCTTCCGCTTGGAGGTTGGACAACAGCTCGAAGCTTGCACGCCTAACTGCTTGGCTGTGCTGTGTTGCTTTCATTTGCTGCTTTTGGTGGTAATTGACTGCAGACGGGATGCTGTTCAGTCGGTGTGTCGGCGGTGTGCCAGCCAATTGGCAAGTGACGGGGTGTGTGGTACGGCGTGGGAGCTCCCTTGTCGTGACCCCCGTGCCCCCAAGGTTTGCTCATCACGGGACGAAGTGTTGCAACATGGGAATTTTAAAATAAAATCAGGAAAACATGGGGGAAATGGGGCGGGGAATCGGGGAAGACGAGGAACGAAGCCGGACCACGATGCCAATGCGAATCCCAATCCCAATGGGAACGAACCCACGGGCAGTGGACACACCTGCCAACGGGAAGGCGTGCCTTGGCTATGCGGCAGGCAGGCAGGCGGTAGCGGTCCTACCTTACTTGCCTACCTAGGTAGTAGCCTAGAGCCTAGTACATAGGTACCTGCCTGCCTTACAAGCTTACCGTAAGGTAAGTAAGGAAGCAAGTAAGGGAGGGGGGTGGTCCTTTCTTGCTGTTGTTTCTTGTTCCTGCCTATTGTTGCTGCTGCTGCACTCCTGCCCTCAGACTGATCCAGGCTTGCCAGGCTCGGGCTGGTCCTTCCTTTTCTCTCTCCCAGTGACTCTTTCCGTGGTTTGTGACTTCCTCCCCCAAATTCTGCCCTTGCCCAAAACTGGCCACCTGAACTGCCACAGCCACCCGAAAAAGAACTAGTGCCGTTCAACTCCCGACCGATGGTTCTATTTTGGAACCAATAGAAAAACAAGGCCGTCACAAACATTCCAACGGCAGCATTGGGGCCCCTTCCCCGATTTTTTGACATTTCTCCCCCAAGAATTGCTTGTTTCCCCTATTTCGGTTTCTTTTCCCCTTTGATTCATCCTCATCTCACCCCCACGACAGTCAGTCACAGCACTGAAGTCCCCTGGGCTGCTTCGCCTCCTCTGTCATCCAGCGTGCCAGAGTGCCAGTGTCTCGTCTCGCTGCCACCCCAGCCTGCAGCTGCATTGTCTTACCCCAAGCTCGAGATTTAAGACTCAGATGCGCACCTGACCATATCCAATTTGTCGGTCCCCCTGCCCGAGTGCGACCCCGACACCAGGGAATCTGAAAATCCAATTCCATCCCATTCCCCGGGGGCAGCTTTAGCTTTAGCTACCCGAGTCTCCGACGCCGACATCGCTACCTGCAGCACTTTTTCCTCCTCTCACCGGACTGGCAGCTGCACCCGCAGTCGCAAACCGGCTTTCACACCGCTCACCGCTTACCTTCGCTGTCACCTCACGGCGTGCATCCCTCACCTTACCGTCACCTGGTCATCGGCTTCATCTTCCCCGTCGTCAGGCCCTGGCTCGCCTCACGTCGAGCATCACCGCCGTCACCACGAGCCACAAACAGCACCACCAGGGCCGACACCAGTACCACCGTCGACGCTATTCCCACCTCCTGTGCCAGCACCAGCATATTAGCTGCTTCTGCATTACCTTCTCACCGGTCCCCGACCACGCCGACACACGCCCAAAACCGCGGCCACGTACGCTCCTCCAACTTACAGCTTACAGTGCCGAGTCTAGGCCTGGGCCTGTCCACTGCACAAGCGCAAGCACAACTCACTCATCCTCCCTCCCAAACACGTCGCACAATGTCCTGAGTCCTGACTCCGTCCCGTCTCCCCTGCCGAGTCATGCCCGTTCAGTCCAAGCCCATCCCCGCCCTTTACACGGTGTATATCCTCCGTTCCACCGTACGCCACGCGTCTCTCTACATTGGCTCGACTCCCAATCCCCCCCGCCGTCTGAAGCAGCACAATGGCGAGGCTCGCGGCGGTGCTGCTCGCACCTCTCGTCTGAGCTTGCGGCCCTGGGAAATGGTTGGCCTGGTCTCCGGCTTTCCGGGTAGCATCGCTGCTTTGAAATTCGAGTGAGTACACTTTCCCCTCCCGTCCCGTTCGTCTCGCACGCTACTGCGGCTTATCATGCCTCTCTTCCCTTCGGACGAAGCTTCCCCGGGCCACCCCTCTAGCTTGCCTCTCACGATGCCCCCTTGCTTTCAGCATATGCTTGTGCCCGAGCTGATCAAAAGACAAACAGGTGGGCGTTGACCAATCCCCATCTCTCCTTGCACATACCGTCTGCGTCGCGAATTACCGTTTCGACTGGAGTTAAGAAGAATGGCCACCCGCGCCGACCCCGCGCGAGTTTAGCCTCGATTCTCTCCAACCTGCAACTCTTATTAAGCGTTCCGAGCTTCTGTCGCTGGCCGCTGAAAGTCCACTTCTTCGCAGAGGATGTGTACTCGGCTTGGCAGACCGCCGCTGCCACCTCGACACAACCTCTCCGAGACTCCCTTCCCGTCCTCACCGATTTCGGCTCTGCCGCTGCGGCATCTTCAGACGAAGAACCCGTGCCCTGGGGAATCCATGCCTTGCCGCTGGACCACGCGCCTATGAAGGAATATGTGGAAAAGGGTCAGTCTATGACTTCCTTCGAGAGGGAGGGGAGCTGCGTTATCTGTAAAAAAGACTTGCCGCATGGCGAGGGCCTGGTTGCCATTTGTCCCAACAACGGATGTGAAGGGGCCGGCCACCTCTCATGTTGGAGTCGTCATTTCCTCCGCCGTGAAGAAGGCGCCCTCCAAGCTGTTGTCCCTATTCAGGGTCGTTGCCCCCAGTGTCGGGGTGATGTGCAGTGGGTTGACATGATGACAGAGCTAACGTTACGGGAGAGGGGCACCAAGGAGATTGAAGCCCTTCTCAAGAAGAAAAGGAAGCGGGCGAAGAAGGCGTGAGCCGAATCTCCCGCAGAAGAAATATGAGAAATCATGTAAACCCTGGCCCTCCCAAGGCGGGCATGCTTTCTTGCGTTGCGGCAATAGCGATTCATTATGCTTCTCTTGGAACAGAGAACAGCTTGTTCGACTGCAAGTTTGCGGTCATGTTCATCTTGCTGAACGCTCTGCTCTCAGGTTTGCTTTCAGATTGAACAACTCACCACTCCGCCCTTGTCTTTGAAAATAACGACAGAGCTTGGGATCAGAACTCGATCGTCGGCGCCCGCGTTGATCCTAGTATGAGCTTGTACAGTTGCCCGCCATTTGTTGGCGCTGGAATGTGCAGTCGGGGTGCTGGAGGGAATCGAAATCCCCTTCCCGGCAGAGCTGACCGATTGCGCAGTGTAGATGATATCCAGCGATCGGTCGGACAATTTTCGCTCCAGCAAAGGCCGCCTATAGACAAGCTCGAAAGTGAAGTCAACCCGGCGGAGGATCTGCAACGTCGGTGAGCTTTGGCGCCACGGCTTATGGTCTCCTGAAGCTCAAGCTGCGAACGCTGTTAACGCTGCCACTAGCTGGAATGCGAGTGACGATCGGCGTCCGATGAGAAACATCTCCCGTAGAAATATAAGTCAATCCAATCAAAGAACAAACTTCCACAAGATTTACACTTCCGGTTGACTGAGATTTGTCTTGGGAAAAGGAGTCTTTTCCCCGCGTTTTTCTGGTGTCTTTGGTTCAACAGTGTCTCTTTTCCCCATCTGGGGCAGTCTTGCTTCGTGGTGTCTCGACGCTTCGGGTGGTTGTTTGGAATGTTGGGTGACTCGCCGGATGCACACACTATGAGTTCTTTGGGACGCTCCATTCGGCATGCATACCTGGAAGCCATCGTGTATTTGGTATGTTCAAGTATCATCAGTTTGACGTATAATTTTGGTCGCTGTTTTGTAAGACAGCAAGGGTCTTTACGGAAACTGAACTCCATGATTTCCCTGTCACTGGAAATCGCGGCATCTGGGGTTGTTCGTGATGACTGGTAGCAGGGCTGACGTCTCTCGTACGGGTCCATTGTATCGATGAGAACTCTGTCGTGGGACTTTTTGCAGATAATACGCAAACGGCGTGCAGAGATGAAGGATGGGATCTGCTCTTGGCGGGATGGCTCTCTCTCTTTTGATACGAGTTCCTAAAGATACGTAGTAGCCTTTGCTGCTTGCTGCTTATCGAACTGGCTTCCACTACGAGGTATTGTGGGTTTGCCAGTCGATATATCTGCACACAGAGCGGTCTTTATGTGGTACTCAACACATACTGTCGTTCGTGCTTTCACTTGGCCAAAGGCGTGTGTCAGCGATGCGGGTCTCAGCGGTGTTGCCTTCGTGAAGATCGAGGGTCGCGTCCATGGAAGCCTGGTAGGTGATTCAAAGCCTGACATCCTAGACCTGTGGAGTTCTGACAAAGCACAATGACCTAGCTTCGTCGTATCTGGCGGATTTCGTTTGCATATTGGCGATACGATACATGTGAGCGTGGCCGAGGGGATACATATCGTAGACGTGTGACTATCGAGGGACTATTGAGAGGTATGATGAGGAGAATACACCTTTGACGATGTGGGTGAGGGATACTAAGGTAGTAGCTGGTACAGCATTTGTTGGTCAAGCTCGTCACGGCATATGGAGGTTTTGAGCAGACTCGACTTGCGCCTCGTTATGAAGGGATAAAACCGAAGACATTGCCGAACCTTTTACGAAAAACCTCTAAGCTAGAATTTATAGCTTCTAATGTGGTTTCCGTGTCTTGGACGAGTGGTCAATGAAGCTTAAGACAGCGCCGACATGTGCAGCAGAAAGGTCGGCGATGATCCCTGGTCTGTAGTATACTTGAGCCTTACATATAAATTTGTTAGTAAGTGTGGCCCTCACACGGACAGCAAAGATAGTCGTGATCTCCTTCTTGGACCCCTTAGCTTCGAAGAGAATGGTGACAACTACTATGCAAGACTTCATGGGCAGTGATTGCGCTTCTAAAGCCCACTCGTTGAACTATTCGTCTCCTCAATCACCTTAGATGGTGATGGGCAATGCTGCCAGCGATTTGAGTACTGCTTTCTACTGGAATTTGGAGGTTAGAAGAGGATGGGGAGCAGCTTGTACGGTGTTTTTGGCATGTTCATCATCGCACGAGAGTGCGTCTAGCAAGCTCTTCCCAGAGAGATTCAATGCCATGGATGTCCTTTCATAATGACCTAATACATGACTCCTCGATAACTCCATGAAGCTGCGTCTAGTCAATCCGGAGCAGTTCATCTTTACCAACGCTGCAGACAGAGACGGGAATATTGAATGTTCCACGGACCCTCTCGACTTATTCATAAGCCTTGCCTTGGATCTGAAACTGGTTCTTCAACCAATTCTAGCTGCTTAAACCCGTGTGAAAAACATCAGTATGAGCGATGAAGACCGGTTGTATGTCGACTCTGCCCCCGTCTTGAATTCCTCATGAGTACCCGTGACGATCCTGGTGCTTACTTCTGGTGCCGTTCCCGTAGTATTCATACCTCTAAAAGCAACAGGACGACGAAGCCCGTAGCCACGTCAACCCCTCCTGTACCCCGCTTGGTGTATGACTCTGAAGCCTCACTTGGGCGATACTCATAGGCAGACCCTAAGATCCATGGATATGCGACACGAAGTACTTTGTTGTAGGTGGAGGATCGTCAATACCGGATTATTTCACAATATTCTCCTTACCCTTAAATACGCGCCCTCCGGCGCTAGGTGGTGGGCGCTTAGCCTTCATATCGGGCATCCCAACACCAGTGCTCATAGCCGTCTGATACTTCGCCGTCTAATTCAGTGTTTCTCTTGAGTACAATGAAGCTTCACGAGATCTCGCTCTGTTTCTCATACCGAGGCGGAGTCTAGCTGCTACGTAGGCCCAGAGCTCCCAGCACCCAAGGAAACAGAAGTAAGAAGGGACGTCGATGGTTTATTGCTTCCCATCAACGGACAGACGATGACACTGACGAAACTTTTGAGCCACTTGTACAGTTTCTCATCGTGGCTCTTTGACTGTCCTGTATATTCTCGTGCACAAGAAAACAATAAGAAGCTTCGACGACATCTTCGACCTTCTATTGAACCTGGTTCTGTTATGTATAATATAGTCTAGGTTGTTCATCAGTCCGCTCTCTCCTTGGTGTCTCAAACAACTTCTCTTGGATACCTGGAGATCTTTGGCTATTTATAACCACCACTTCCACTGCCTACTCCTGTATCCTCTCCAACACAATGAGTTCAGGCGTAGTCATGAGGTTACGTGAAAGAGGCTGCATCTACGAATACTATAATGCTTCTATCGTGCTTGAAGTAACTTTCCCAAATTCTACGCTGCCTTTCAAGGGTATTATCAACGTCCAAGATGTATTATGGTGACTATACGCGGTGGGTTTTGACGAAAGATGGGCGTCCTATGAGAGCGACAGATGTTTGCTGACCTTCTCCCATAGAACTTGTGGCTAGCTCTAGCTGTAAAGCTGGGCTCCCGCCATGACCACGCGACCCATTGACATCGCTGCTTCTCTGTTGTGGCCACCAATGCTAGATGAGCGTCTTTGAGCATTATATTCCCCCGAAGGCCACGGCATAGCTGATCTAATACGGATATACGGTGTGGCACGATGCCGCCGGAAGCAAGCCCAACAAGCCCATTCCAATGCCAGTAGTGTTAATGGAAATAGAAGCTTCTCATTTGATGGACTGCGAGATCAATCCATAAAAGCTTAGTTGACAATACGCAACTAATGGTGTATGTTACAAGTCTCCTTAAAGAGAACTTCGGATTGCGCTTCAACCGTATCCCAAACACCTGGCA
>JABGLZ010000683.1:0-36825 GCA_014705045.1 Colletotrichum theobromicola | reverse complement strand
CCCCCTTCCCGCCCCCAGAGAATCACATCCAACAACATCCACGGAGTCCTTCCCTTCCTTCCCTCCTCCTCCCGCTTAACTTTCGTATGATGTGCGTAATGTGTCCCCTGCCAAAAGAAAAACGACAGACACAAACATGAGACGAGACGAAGAAAAACCTCCCCCCCCAAAGCCCGCACCCCGCGGAGCTGGGCTCACCACACAACTGATTCGTGGAAGACGCACGAATCATCCAGATCTTGACTCAAACAACCACCACCAACACCATCACCAAACCGCACACACACAGACGGTGAATCCGCGTAATCGCAAACCGAACCCCACACCACCATGCCTCACATGCGCCCATCGCATCAGCGCACGCAAGCCTTGTATCATGCATTGCTATTTAAATTGTAAAGTTGTCGTCTGTGCCGAGCGAGTGAGAAAGGTTCGGATGGACGGGGCCACACACACACTTTCTCCATCTCCATCCAAAGGGCCGATGACGGTGCCGGCCATTCGGTCCCACTCAACCCCCGTCATCGGTCCGGCCAGACAAAGAAAAAAAAACCTCCCGACCTCAGTCTGCCTCCCCGTCCGTCCGCCCGACAAGCCGGAAGCCCCCCCTTCCCCCCAAACTCTTCAACCCGAAGAAGCTTCCCACAATCTCAATATGCTCCCCTCACCAACAACAACCAACAGCCCCCTCACGTTCCCACCAAACCCTCCAGTCTCTCTTCCTCCTCTCCCGGGTTCGTTACGTTAGCACCGGGCCAACGTCCGAGAATTCCAATGCTCCATGTCTGATAACTTTGCTGGCGAGTGTCTGGATGACATCGAATAGGCACCGCCACATCTGTTGCAGACATCCTACCCATTCCAGCAAGTGAAACCCGGCCCCCATCCCCCCACCAATCCTTCTCCCCAGCCAACCGACCAACGCAATGGAGAAAGGCCACGTTCACGCTCCAGGAGACTAGATGACGATTCCTGTTCCATGCGTGGAATGCGCCAGTGAGTCACGAGAGAAAAGTCTCACAATCACACATGCACACACACAAAAATAGTCACATTTCGCAAAAGGTAGAAGGCCAAGTTAAGTGAATTCAATTTCAATTTCAATTCATCATATACCACTCCCAATCATCGTTCTAGATCCCTAACCGAATGAATGATCTCGAAATCGCCGACAGAGGCTCGCCTCGCGCCAGAGCTAAATCGAGTCTCACTCATTCGTTCCCGAAAAGAGAAAAAAAAGTCCCCATCAATACCTAATATCCCTAAGAAAGGAAAAAAAGCCATTTCATGAATCGCCGAAAAAAGTTGAAACCCCGATAGAAACCCCCATTTGTAACCACCGGAAGAAGCCGAACCTGCCCAAGCCTTTTATTTTACCCCCCCCAATAGTTGTAGTAGTACATCCGTCCCGGCGAGCTGATATCGCGAGATTGTCGTCATTACGTTGATCCGGGGCGCGTGGTGCTGCAGATTTGAAGCCAGCACACAAAGCGTAACATAACGTACAGAGGTCGCCGTGATAAGAAAAAGGAGTCATGACGTCGTTAACCTTTTCCTGAATGGAAAACCAATACGCCAGATACCCCCAAAAAGAGACCCGATTGTTGTTATCATGAGCTGCCAAAGAAGACGTCGTCGTTGGTGAACATGTTGACGGGGTCGTCGAACTCGTCAAACTTGTTCATCATGAGCATGTTGGACTCGCGATCAAACTGGACGAGACCCTCCTCGCCGGAAAAGGTCTTCATCAGCATCTCGTCGTCGGGGTCAAGGCCCAGGCTGGAGATGCTGGTGTTGCCGACGCCGCCACCTGTGCTGCCTCGCATGCCGGCGAGCAACGAGTCGTCGCTGAAGCCGGATGCATTGGGCTCGGCGTCGAAGAACTGGTTGGGCGGCGGGGAGGATGACTGGGAGAGCTCGGGCGGTGTGTTGTACTCGCTCTTGGCTGGGGACTCTGGTTGCTGGGACAACGCCGTCGGCGCCTCCATCAGGGCCTCCGGGGAGACGTACTCCGAGTGGTGGCTGCTGGCGGCAGGTGACGGTTCGATGTCCAACTCCTTGTGGATTCTCGGGGGTGACGAGGGCATTGGCGCAGAGGAGACGGTCGTGATCTGCAGAGGCATGTCAAGGCCTGGCCGCTCGATGCTGATGCCGCCCATCTCGAACTGCTCGTCCATCATGTTGAAGTCGTTCTCTGGGGAATTGACCGCAGAGCTGTCCGAGTATCCGGACTGCGACGAGGTGGAGGTGGTGGACTTGTTCTTGGTTCTGGTGCGGGCGGACTTGTTGACGCGCTCGTCCATTTCGGGGCGGTGCTTGCGGGGGCGGCCGCGCTTGACGACCTTCTTCACGATGCCGTCGAAGGCTCCGATGCACATGCCGCGCTGGCGATGGCGGGTGAGGGCGTCGTGGCGGGCGAAGCTGTTGCCGCACTCACAAGGGTAGGGCTTGATGCCGGTGTGGATCTTGGCGTGGCGCTTCAGGTCGTGCTGGCGGACGAAGCACTTCTTGCAGGTAGGGCACTGGTACTGGCGGTCGTTGAGATGGGTCTGGACGTGCGACTTGATGTTTTCCTTGCGGCCGAACTTCTTGCCACAGTCCTCGTACACGCAGGTCCACTTGCCGTCGCCAGGATCGGGGCCTTGGATATAGTTTGCGATATCCTCGAGGGTAACACCGGTGTCGGTCTTGGTCTCCTCGATATTGATGCTCGCGATGCTGGCGGCGCTGGCAATGCTGGCAAGAGACTCGGTACGGCGGTGAGGGGAGGCGCGGCGGGACATGTCGAACGAACGAGTTGGGGACACGGATGAAATTTCCATGTTGGGATGCCTCAGATCGGGCCTGTGGTCGAACGCGGCGTGGAAGTTCATGAGAGGAGTGTGAGGGGTGGATTGCGCAGAGAGATCAGAGGCGGCGAAGTCGTCAGTGATGCCGTCGTACGTGCCCTGGATCTTCATGAACTCGTTGTTGAAGTTGTTCATGTTCATGAAGTCGGAGGTGGGCATCGACTGCTCGTACATGGCCGCCTCAGTCACCTGGGTAGGCTGCTGAGGGACGGGCATGGCGGTCTGCTCAGACTGTCTCCGCAGCTCCTCAAAGATGTTCTGCGTCCTCTGGTTCGACCTCCTCGTGGGCTTGAGCGTCTCCTCCATGGACTCGTCGTAGCCGTCGGCGAAGCGACTTGGCCTGGCGGACATGGGCTCGTGCTTGATAGCCCGATCATGAGGCGTCTCCATAGGAGTAGGAGGAAAGTAATCTACGGCTTTGTAAGTTGATGTACGCAGATGTTGTTGGTTCGATAAACATACTTGTTGCATTCTGAGTAGGGGGTGTCATTGGTCTTGACATCTGCTCAATGCCCATGGTCTCGAATTTGCTGACCCTCTCCATGATACCGTTGCTGATTCTCCGGGACGACCGCCTCGTGCTGGCAGTCTCTCCCTCAGAGATCCAGCCCTGGGGAGTGTTTGGAGTGTCGCTAAAGTTCATGAAAGAGGGCGTGGAGAGGGCGCTTTCGGGGCCAAAGAGCTCGAAGTCCTTGTTGCCTCCCATGCTGGCGCCGTAGGCCTGCTGGTTCTTGGCCATCATGCCGTTCATCTGGTTGCCATACTGATCGAACTGGATGGGCGTGGAATCGAAGCATGTGGCGTCGAAACGCTGGGCGGCGGGCGTGCCATGGGGGGACATGAGGTAGTTCTCATGGTCGTTGGCGGCCACGAACATGTGTTGTTGGTGTTGGAGTTGTTGTTGTTGCTGCTGTTGTTGTTGGTGAAGGTGTGCTTGCTGTCGGGGGCCCGGGCGTGCTTGTATGCGTTGCTGCTGCGCTTCTCGCAGAACATGCTGCGGTTGTTGTGCTAGTCCTGTGTTGTTAGTAATACTTACCTGCGCAAAGTCCTGCCTTGCTCCGTTAGGAGACATCACTTGTCTGCGAGTATCCAGGCTGAGACCCCGGCGGTGGCCGAGGGCACGTTGGCGCTGGACATTGTTAGGCAAGGGCTGGATCTTCACTGCGTCGAATGCCGTCGGTGTCGAATTCTGGCGTCGGTGCCTGTGACGGGCATGAAGACTGCTGGTTGGCGGAGTGTTGGACAGCATTGTGTAGCAAGTCGAGTCCGGATGGGATAATTGTCGTCGGTTGGTTAGGTTGTCGAAGGGAACCTTTTTGGTCCGAAACTGTGTGTGTAAGTTGGGTGTCAGCATCAACATCGATGTCAAGTGCTTTGCATCATCGCCGTCGTCAACGACGAGAGTAGAAAAGAAAGGACTTACCTCACGCAGCGCAAGCACAGCTGGCCGGGCTAGGGGGAGGATTGGTTGTGCTCAGTCGAGGTCGACTTCGCGGTTAAATCAGATAGAATCTGGTCTGTACGCCTTGTTCAGGCGAGGTAAGATGGACGAGAACGATGCACGCGTGCGCTCTCTACCTAGGCAAAGGTAAACTTGTCAATGGCAAGGGGTGGTTTGTGATGGATACACAAGAAGTGTTGGCTTCTTGGTAGAGATAGGCGGTGAGAGGTGTTTTGGAGATGTGGTTTGATGCAGTCGCGATGGACGACGGAGGTTGTAGGTAGAGGTGGTCTTCCTGCAGTAGTGGATTTGGAGCGGGAGGGGAGGGGAGGAAATTCAAGATTCCACTCTGGAGGTTGATCTGGGTGGGTAGGAAGAGTAGTAGTAGTAGTAGTAGTAGTAGTCGAAATAATAGCAGGCAGCGGTAAGGATGGATAGCAACGACGCCAGCAAAGCGATGCAAAGACGGCTTCTGGTTGGAGGGGCGCTGTATCTGCGGAAACCAGACCAGGCTTTTTTGGTGGTGGGCGGGTATCCAAGACGTGGTGGCCTTTGTTGACATCCATGGATGGAGGGCCGGCCGTCGCCACGGCAACAACACCCAGCAGGTGGCCCAGCTGCGATGAGCGCGGCGCACCAGTTGGACCTGCCGCAGCTGCCGCAGCCGCAGCTTGTACTTCGTAGCTCCCGCCCTGCCCTGCGACCAGGTGTTTTACCATTTCTCCCAGGGTACGTAGCTCGTCATCCCTCTAAAACACTGGGTACGGAGTAGAGCCATCGTCCTCTTCCTTGCAATGCATCTTTTGCCGAACCAGGTTCGCCGCCTCTTGGGCCAAGGTTTTGCATCTCCGTCGACATGCTTACTGCTAGCTCTTGTGCTAGTGTTCTTCAAGATGATCCTCTGGCTAAGGTGCCCGGCTTGACGATAGATACTCCAGTTACTGGAACATCATATCGTGCAAGACTGCCCTCCAGCATCGATCAAGTCCCTAGCAGATATAATAAACACCCGTCCGTATCGTATCGTATCGTATCGTATCAATTGAAACAACACAGCCGACTTACACCGACACGTTGCCCTCCCAGTGCCGTCAGCAAAGTGGACCAAGCACCACCAGATCCCCGTCGCCCTTCAATCCATCCATCTCCGCAATCGAATCAAAAGACCGTGCTCCTCCTTGCCTTGTCCTCCTCCACGTCTTCCATCCATCCATATCCTTCCGTCCTCCTCTCCGTTGTCCTCCCCCCTTCCGTCACTCTGGGCCTCGATTCGATCCCCCGATCGCACAACCCCGGCAACCGGACCTGTGTGGAGGGACAGGCCGAACGCCCATCCCCATCCCGTCCCATCTCATCTTGGATCTCCTCGTCCAGTCCAGTCTAGTCTCACCAAAACCGCTGCCAGCAGCCTGGAACCGAGCCATCGCACAACACCCGCCCCATCGTGCGTTGTGTCCAGCCACAATCACACAAAGTCTTGTCTCACTTTTTGCTGTCTCATATCAGCCCGACTGTGCAGTCAGTCAATGACGGTATTAAGAGGCCACTGATCTGCTGTCCCTTGCTTGATACGGATATATAGTCTCTCTTTTCCATCGTGGTTTGTTCTGCAGCGTGCGTCTATGTCCGCACCAGGCACGTCGCACGTACCCGAGGACAGGTATGCTGCACGAGGCCACCTGCGCATTCTCCAGGTGAATGCCCCAAGACCGTGTGCTTCGGAAACAACGGCTGCCGTTTCCATGTTGGACGCGGCATTGCTCGGGATCCGATTGATCGTGGCGGTCGGACATATGTCACCGCAGTGTTTTGCGCGCCAGTCTACCCATCGAGCGCAATCGGTGGGCTCCCACGTGGAATACCCACCCACTACTGGGAATAGCTTCACTCTTGCTGTGGCACCAGTGTGCTTCTACGAGTCCATAGGAATTACTTTGAGAAACCCCAATTCCTGCGTCGAAAGCATTGCTATTCGCCGAGGCTGCTGGCTTCGGGAGGATTACTATACGACTCAAACTCCATCTGACGCTTCTGCAAGAGGACATTTCACCCCATATCAGCACGGGAATTGCTGCTTGAGCCTGCATTCTGTGTGTTCACAATTCAAAAGAGGACAATCTTCGACCGCAACGACAGGCGCCAAGACGGCTTGTTGATCTCCATCAGCCTTTATATAATCGCCTGATTTGGAACGATGGGCCAAGAGCATCCAGCTAAATGCGTTTGTGTAGATCAGGCAACGTCAAAAGTGAATGAGGCTCTCTAGCGGCCGAGACGGGAAAACTATTCAAGGAGTGATCAATTGCAGGCACATGAATGACTATTGCCTTGGATGCTTGGGACAGAAACAAGACAGCAGGTCTCATTGCTGAAGCAGCAACATTGCATTGACATCGATCAGAACCAGTCTGCTGGGGCAGTAATCGCGCCCGTGCAGACCACCTACCAGACAGGTACCTAGGATGTAGTTGATGCCGTGGTCCGACATCTTGTGATGACTAATGGCTCGGTGAGCTGATGATAATCCAGACGAAATTCAAGGTGTGCGGCAAATTAGACGGGTGAGTTTGCTCAACATGTCAGACGATATTGACCTTCAGCCTAGCTTCACACGGGACCGGCCAGAGCCGCCCCGCCAGGTCGGTCAGGCTTGGAGTTGGTTGCAATCTGGCCGTGACGTCTGCTTGGGGAAGATTTGGGGGCCGGGGAAGGGAATGGCAGGCATTGGTTGGACCACGAATGGAGCGGTGGTGTAGGTTGTCGGGTGATGATGATGCGTGTTTTAATACGGCAACGAAGAGTGGACGGAAGAGCAGAGTTTTGTGAGTTGGCTTTGCAGAGGGCAACGGGCTGCAATTATCAGATGACATGCATTTCGAGTGGACAGGGTTCTGCTGTCTTAACCCAGGCTGATATTTCACCGCCGCTCGGTTGGTTCATGGTTCATGCAAGGGGATCCGTGGAGGGGGCGCACATGTTTTTCCCACAAAAGTTTTGCATGAACTCTTTTTTTTTTCTCTTGCTCTGAAATGTGAGAATGAATGCCAATTGAGTTTAAAAGTTCTTGGAGACGATGTGAAAAAGATGACGCTGTTTTTCCAAGGCGAATTGGATCAAGGCCACACTCCTTCGGACTTCAGAACCGTGTTATCACGATGGCCGCCGACCTCACGCAGCAGACACCTACTCCAGGCCTATGAAGCTGCCGCTGCCCCATGGCCAGGTGCCGTAGAGTCCCGTTGTTGGAGGCATTTGTTCCGGTCACAGGACTCGGCCTCGGGAGCTTCAGGGACCGTCAGTGTGGGGCGGCCTTGGGAAACGACGACTCGGAATTGGACGACGAGGTGGCCAGGTGCCGATTGCGGCCCGTGCACTTTGTTTCCACAGCTAGCTGGCCAGTGACAGGTCGCCGCGACAACCAGGGTGCAATCAGCGAGTCCACTGGACTGCATACGGCGTGCAGCACCTCAGGCGTCTGCTTCAGTGCTTCAGTGCTCCAGTGGACACTGGCCGCAGACCAGCGCCAGAGCACCGGCACCGACACCGACAAGGTGCGCCCGAGGACTGCCACCTCCCAAAAATCGTGGCCCTTTCCTGCTTCTGGCCATCGGAAGTGTCCTGTCCTCTTTCTCTCGCCTTTGCACTTGCACCTCCTAATTAACTACCTGCGCCTGCCTCCCTCAACCACCCTGTCGACGAGACAAGACCGGATTGGACATTGTCTGCCGTCCTTGTCTTTGTTCTCTCAGCCCTTCCCCTCATTTTCCTCCTCCTCCTCCTACTCCTCCTCCTCCTGCTGCTGTCCTCCCACCGAAACCTGTGACCACACCGGACAGCTGAAAAAACATCCTTCGAACCCCCCCAAACACCAAACCGAAAGGAAAAAAAATAAAACCCCGACTCCGGCCTGTCCTCGGCACCCACATCCACGCACACACACACACAAATAGGGACAGCGCATCAACCCCCATCAGCTCGCAATCTAGCAAGTTCATGCGATGTCAGGCAACACCCTTAGAGGAACGCCCAATCGCGGCCAGGCTCGTGGAGGCATCCCCTTCAACAACAGCCCCTCCGGCTCTGCCGCTCCTCATGGGAGCCATGCCGCCGCCCAGCATCCCGCCTCTTCTGGCATCCCGCGGCCCGTCCTCGATACCCAGCCTACCCAGAGCGAAGTCAGTGGAGCGGGCGCGGGCGTCAGTGCCAGTCGTCAAAAGCAGTCCAAGAGAGATGAGGTTAGTCGACACCCTGCCCTGCCAATCTATACCTTACCCCGGACGTGATATCTCGATATCTGTTCTTGCATTGCATTGCATTGCGAAGCAAAACCACACTCCTGCCCTGCCTCGCCGCACCGCCTGTTCCTCTCTCCATGTCTGTCATTGTCGAGCCTCGCTCCGCCCCCTCGCCTCGACCGACCCGGACAGGCGCACAGCGAAGAGAGCGAGACGCAATGGGAAACCTCACCTACCAGGAGCTCGAACGAGCCAGGATGATGAACAGAATGGATACTGACTACTATGTCAAGGCCATCCGCAAGAAGATGGAGAGCGATCTCTCCAAAAAGAAGCACCTCACGAGCCGAGCCCGCCACTCGCGCAAGGCCCCGCCCGGCACCGTCCTCGCCCTGAAGCCGAGTCCTGCCCTCCAGATCAAGCCCGCAACCACCGTCGCCGAGGCCGCCCAGTTGATGGCCGCGAAGCGCGAGGACTGCGTGCTCGTCACCGACGATGACGACCGCATCGCCGGTATCTTCACCGCCAAGGACCTTGCCTTCCGCGTCGTTGGCGCTGGCCAGAAGCCGAACCACATCACCATTGCCGAGATCATGACCAAGAACCCCCTCTGCGCCCGCACCGATACCAGCGCCACCGACGCCCTCGACCTCATGGTCCGCAAGGGCTTCCGTCACTTGCCCGTCATGGACGAGAACCAGGACATCTCGGGTATTCTCGACATTACAAAATGCTTCTACGATGCCATGGAGAAGCTGGAGCGCGCCTACTCCTCTTCGAGGAGGCTGTACGACGCCCTTGAGGGTGTGCAGTCCGAACTTGGCACCAGCCAGCCCCAGCAGATCATCCAGTACGTCGAGGCTCTCCGCCACAAGATGTCTGGACCGACTCTCGAGTCCGTCCTCGACGGACGTCCCCCGACCACCGTCAGCGTGCGCACCTCGGTCAAGGAGGCTGCTCAGCAGATGAAGGAGAACCGCACGACGGCCGTCCTCGTCCAGGATCAGGGAGCTATTACCGGTATCTTCACCAGCAAGGACGTTGTCCTTCGTGTCATTGCCCCCGGTCTCGACCCCGCCACCTGCAGTGTCGTCCGTGTCATGACGCCGCATCCCGACTTTGCGCCCATGGACATGAGCATCCAGGCTGCTCTGCGCAAGATGCACGGTAAGAAATGCCCAAACACCACCAACTTCATGTTTGCGCAGTCACTGACAGGCTCCAGACGGCCACTACCTCAACCTCCCCGTCATGACCTCCGACGGCGGCGAGATTGTCGGCATGGTCGATGTCCTCAAGCTGACCTACGCGACACTTGAGCAAATCAACACCATGTCCACCGCCGACAGCGAAGGACCCGCATGGAACAAGTTCTGGCTTTCGCTCGACGACGGCACGGAATCCATGATGTCCGGCGAGGGCAGCCACACCCACCACACGAACCTCGGTTCTCGCATCATGTCTCCCGACCTCACCCGTGAGCGCATTGGCGACAGCGTTGCTCCCGGCGACTCGGCGTCGCACGTCGGTGTTGATTCCCCGCCTCAGTCCGAAATGACCGGCCACAGCCCGATTCACCAGTCTCCCGCCGAGCTGCCTTTCCCGTTCAAGTTCAAGGCCCCGTCTGGACGCGTGCACCGTCTGCAGGTCATTGCTTCTCAGGGCATCGGCGCCATGGTGACCAATGTTATTTCCAAGTTGGGACATGAGGTGGATGTTATCGGTGGAGCCCCCGCCATCGATGAGGGCAGGATTTCCGGCGGCTTTGCCCTCAGCTATCTCGACGACGAGGGCGACTCCGTCTCCATCACAACAGACAACGACCTTCTCGAGTCCATTCTCCTGGCCCGCCAGGGCCGCAGGGAAAAGGTCGACCTGTTTGTGCACGACCCCGAGAAGCCTCCCATCGGGGCCGGTCTGCCTGTCGAGCCGATTGCGCTCCCGACACCCCCCATCTCTGCCACTCCCGACCTGCGCCACAGGAGGAGATACGACGACGAGGACGACGATGCGGAGGATGAGGATGACGACATTCCTCGCTCCAGGAGATCGCGCCGTCATAGGGCCGCCGCGCACGAGCCTGAGCAGGTTATCCAGGGCGTGCCCAACGAGTTGCTGCTCCCCGGTGCGATTGTGACGTTGGCGGTTGTTATTGCTGGAGTCTTCACCATCTCGCGCCTGACCAGTAGGTAAGGGATGTCTAGAGATAGAAGGGGCGGATCACATTCATGACTTGACGAAGAAGGTCGTTGGCGAGCATGCATTGTAAATATGTATCGAGTATGATTGTCTTTAGACTTGACTACCCCGACGTTAATTAATACACCGCACACCTCATTGGATTGAACAAGATTATTTACATCACCCCAAATTCGTGAATTGGCAAATCATACGCTTCGTTGACAAGTCGAGTGAACCTTACCCGCATGGATTGAAATGCAGTCGGACGCATCCCTGTGCGCTTACCTAATCCGTCATCCCACCCTGCGGAGACTTCCGTCCAGCTTCCCGAAAGCTCCAAAAATTGTTCCAACGCAGGACGGACCGCAGCAACCACCCCAAACCACCACGCTGCCCCATTCAGCCATGATTGTGAGGAGCATAGCCGCCCGGCAAGGTATGTCACTCCCGTTCTTCTATCTTTTCTCTTTTCGAAACCCAGATTGAACCAAAAACTAACCGCCCGTCTCCCCCCGCAGGCCGGAAAGCCCTCGCGGCACCCATCGTCTCGACATGCCGCCGCGGCATCCAAACCGAGTCCCTCATCGGCGAGTTCACCCCGGAGCAGCTCGAGGCCTTCACCGTCCACTCGGCGCTCCGCGCCGGCGGCGAGGCCTCCAAGGGACGGTACCCCGCGCACGTGCGCGAGGCCCTCAAGCCGCTGCGCAAGACGGCGTCCGAGTACCGCAAGTTCAAGGCCGCGCAGAAGGCGACGGACGGCATCGGCTCGTCGGTCGGCCGGCCTTACATCCCCTCGGAGCTGATCAAGAACCCGCCGGGCCCGCGGGACGTCACGCTCGAGCTGCTGATGGCGAGCCAGACGCACATGGGCCACCACACGTCGCTGTGGAACCCGGCGAACGCGCGGTACATCTACGGCGCGAGGCAGGGGGTGCACCTGATCAGCCTGGAGGTCACGGCGGCGCACCTGCGGAGGGCGGCGCGGCTGGTGGAGGAGGTGGCGTACCGCGGCGGGCTGATCCTCTTCGTGGGCACGCGCAAGGGGCAGATGGAGATTGTGACGCGGGCGGCGCAGCTGGCGGGCGGGTGCCATCTGTTCACCAAGTGGACGCCCGGGAATGTGACGAACCGGGACCTGATTAACCGCGGCAAGGAGATTCACGTGGTGGACGCGGAGGATAAGAAGCTGAAGGGGTTCGAGCGGTACGAGCGCACGGCGAGGCCGTTGCTGCCGGACCTGGTGGTGTCGTTGAACCCGATGGAGAACTACACGATGCTGTACGAGTGCGGGCTGGCGAACATCCCGACGGTGGGCATTATCGACTCGAACGCGAACCCGGACTGGGTGACGTACACGATCCCGGCGAACGACGACAGGTAAGGGGGGAAAACCAAACACCACACCTGACCATGGAACAGATACTGATTGTTCACGACACGCAGCTACCGCTCCGTCGCCGTCATCGCCGGCGTGCTCGGCCGCGCGGGCCAGCAGGGCCAGAAGCGCCGCCTCGAGGCCGCGAGCAACGGCAACATCACGTGGCGCGTGCCGACGTCGGTGTTCAAGTACATCCAGGACTCGAAGAACGCGTACGAGAAGGAGGTGAAGAAGCAGATCAAGGCGGGCGTCTACGTCGCGAACAGCAGCGACGCGGCGGCCCCCGGAGCTGGTGCTGGTGCCGGTGCCGGTGCCGGTGGTGCTGACGGGGCGCCGCTGCAGGAGATTGTGCAGGCGCAGCGGGAGCAGGCCATGTTCGGGGACGAGGCGCTCGAGAACGAGATTGCCGAGGCGGTTGACGCGGACAGGATGGCGGAGGGGGCGTTGAATGAGCAATTGAGGAGGGCGCTGTTGGAGCAGGATTGAGTTGAGGCCGTGGATATCGGGGGAGGGGAGGAAAGGGGAGAAAAAAAGCAAATGTATGAATGTGTACAATAGTAGAATTGCCCGTTGAAGGGTTTCTTGCTCTGACTTTGCGGGCTGTTGTGGTCTTTAAGCTTTGTTGTGAGGTATCCTACGACATGAAGTGTTTCCACGCTTTAGCTAATGTAGGCCGGGTGGAAAAGGAGGCAATTGGCTGGGGGACGTAGCTGATCGCCACTCCCCGTCGTATGAGGCATCGCAAGCCCTCCAGATACTACTTCCGCCGCCCTGAGCACGAGAGCCGCCACCGAGACAAGGCCCTTGGGCGTTAGCTTGACCACTGCTTCTATCACATACATATATCTGCTCGATCTAGTCTCTCTGTGGGAGCTAAGAACAATGTTGATCTTCACTGATCGACTGTTAGTCTGATCAAACAGGGATAGTATCGTCTACATGTCATACCGAAGCGAAGCATCGGTATCGTCACAAGCGTAGTGCATGAACGCAACTGGCCCCTCGCCCTGTCGTTTTGTATTTCCTTGGGGGTATTCCGTTGGGAATATGCTCCAGACGGGACGCGAGGGTACCGTCGTCTTGGGACTCTTCGGCCAGTGGGCCAGTATCTGCGCCGGTTGGCGATGTCATTGTCATGGCCTAGGCTGCTAGAGAAGCACCATCTTTTGCGAAGGAAGCAACTTATCGGGACAATTCCCGTTGTGAGAATCAGACACAACCCGCGGGACGCAAATCAATATATAGTAGGCCTGCTTGGGCCTCGTCCGTCGCATCATGCGATGGGGGAATCGGAGCATATCTATTGAGTCTTCGGGAGGTCCGGTACTCCTTTCTCAGAGCCACACAATGCGGCCTCACTTTTCTCATCTTCCTATCTAAGCTATCCAAGAGGACCGCGGGCAACGATCTTTCGCACCCCGATACCGAGCCGCACCCGTAACGACCACCGCAGTGAGTAGCTGCCGCTGGTCTTGAGGCATTCATCGGGAATACATCGTGACCGGCGGAGATGTCAAGCGGGGTCTAGTGAGATGTGTGAGCTTCCATCATCGACATAAATCTCTATCAAGCCCAAGTATTAGGTTCCATACCGAGATAGCATCTCAGGCCTCGGAACGGATGGTTTGCACCAGGGTTCCATTCGTTGACGAGCTTTGAGAGGCTTTGCTGCTCTATTTATACGGACAACTTTGCATTTGCCGGACAACAGCTAAGCACGTCTATAGTTCTAGTTTTGAATCAAGACCTTAGCTCGTACGTCTCTGCTTCGAACGGCTTAATAGCGTGAGTCCATAGCACGCTGTGTTCGGGGTAGCCGGCTTGAGAGGTAGGTCCACAGCTGAAATGGAATCAATGTTTGCTATCTACGAATATAAAAGGGCATTCCTTCCGTGCCTTACAGCCATAAGAGAGCGGGCAGCCGAAATTGTCTTCCACTCAAGCGTGGCCTGTTAATGTAGAGTTTTGACTTGAAGACTAGCATCGGCCCACGGGTATGGCTCCTGCTGTTCTGCGCGCCAATGTCGTTAATTTCCCGGACTGTTCGTCTTCCGTACAACGTCATTTCGTCTAAATGGATTGGAATAAGCGAAGAATAGCTCTAGGGATGGACGCTGGATGGCTTTCCAGAAGGCACCGCTCACCAACCGGATCCGATTACAGGTCAATTGGTCGTCCTCGCATGGGGGCGATCCTAGGGTTTGGTGTCAACCTATTGACCTTGTGGAGAAGGTCACATTGCGCGGGTGATTTCAGTGTACCTGCTGGGTTCCGTTTTGCCTTTTATATCTTCTCGAGGAGCAGGCCTTTTGAGAACCTCACAGGTCTGACGAGCTCCTCGTGGTTGAGTATAATTGATGTTTCCGAGTGATGCGCTGAAGATACTCCAGACAAATCGTACTCTCTCTCTACATCGAACGATCTCTGCGATGTTGACCTCCTACGGCTTTTGAATATTGCCACGGTATTCTGGGGGTGGCGTAAATGTCTTCCTTAGCGAACACAAGATAACGTCAACTGAAATGCCGCTCGTATACGGAACAAATACGTAGCCAGCCGAGAAGCTTCTGGACGCTGACGATCGAGAGCGGGCTTTCGAACCAGAAGAGTCCCAAATTATACATGGTGGAAGCAAGACACCGTTAGTGATCGCTCCGCCTAGCTTCAGAGCATTGGAAATGTTGACTAGAGCGAACGTTCGACAACCGCTGCCGAATTTCGTTGCGCAGGCATCAGGCTTACTTGCGCGATTTATCTATTTATATACTGTTTTCTTCATGAGAGCTTGTAAACTTCGAGGTATGAAGTATCGGCCTGGCACCAACAGAGCGAAACGCCATACTCTCTAGGCAGCAAGTAAGGAATTCGTTGATCTGACGAGGTATGAATATCGGGAACCTTAAGCAAGTGGGAATAACTCAGCAGGACACCAACGCTTGCCAGAGAACGAGGTCCGAACCATAGGGGATTGTCGGTATGCGGCGGCTCCTTCTTCGACGAAGCATCCCGTCCTGTATATATCCCTTGGCATCGCGACAGTCCAGCCCTCATAGCAAGTCTACGTACGCCTTCTTCTATGTATGCGACACGGAATAAGCTGGTAAGCGAAAAAATAGAGAGTGATGAAGGAATTGGATGTTCTTATTACAGGACACGCTCTTTAAAGGGTACCGTGTTGTGGCTTTCGATGCCAGTACTCATGCCTGCTTCGGACACATAACCTGCGGCGTAGCTAGTAAGATACTCTCGTCAAATACATCATTTCATTATTGAAGGAGGAATATTGCGGCCGAAAGAACGTAAATTATATATATATACACGAGTTCCCAGCGTAGCTCGTCTAGCTGCACCCTGTTTGGGAACCGAGAGAACTTAGGTATCTACTCTCGCCGTAGGTCTGCATTCGTCATGCCGCAACTTTGATAGACAACCGGGTTGAGATGAATGCAGCGCATAAAAGGGTCATGGTTATATCAAGCTAGTCCAGGGGAGCACAATTAGCTTCGAGTCTATGAAGATGTACTGGCTCCTGAAAGACAACGGAGACGTACCGCCGATGAGCCCTATTACGGTCTTGTCACTTTTACCCCAGGTCAAACCCAGGTCTCTGGTCGGCTGTATTTCATTGAATCTGTGGTATTGAAAATATGCGAAAAGGCTTAAGCGGACAACAGCCAGTGAGACAGATGATCGGTTATTAAAAGCGACTGATAGGTATTATATAAGGCATGGCACGACGCAGAGTGCCTTGGCACATACTACGCGAGTCTTTTGGACAGATGGCGCTCTGGAAGCCACAAGCGACTATCTAGAGACCCCAAGGGAGTCAATCAAAATGTGTCGTGAACGAGTATATGAACGTAGGGGCATGTACGGAGTGGTCAAACGAGCTTCATTCTCCTAAGGTAGGGAGCGCAGTGAAGCGCCACTTATAAGAAGGGCGTATAAGCGAGGTAGGGCTAGGATTACCTAATATTAGGTTATATATAGGGTTATATAATAGCTTAGTAATATAGGATAGTTAATATTATTATAATATACCCCCCTAGGTATAGTGCAGCTTATAAATAGTCTACTTAGGCTCTATATAATACTATTTTTATATATAAAAAATAGGAAATATATAAAAGAATACTTTAAAAATAGAATATAAAGTAAAGAAATAAAAGAAATTACTTAGGTTATTATTAAAGAAGTAATATAAATAAAAGCAGTTTTTTACTCTTAATATATATTACTATAAGTAATTATAGGATTATTATAATAACTACTTACTTTACTATTTATTTTAATTTAAGCTTTCTAATTAGCTTAGAAATAATAACTTATACTTAATAAGTACGCTCTTTAGTTAATATTTAGCTACTCTATTTATTTTTAATCTTTTCTCTTTAATTAATAACTTTATAATACTATATATATTAAAACCTTATTTTATATATATATATATACGCGCGCTTTAGAATAATTACTAATACTTAAAATAATATAAATTAAGTTACTAAGTTTAAGGGAAAGGTAGTATACCTCGCGCGCACTGCTGCTACGTAAGTAGCTAGAGCTATAAACCTCACTATAGCCTAAGAGGAGGAAGGAGGTAGTAGCCCTCCTCCTCCTATAATAGATCTAATAATAGATTTTAATAAGTTTTATTCTTTCTCTTTATTTAGTTTATTAGTATATTATTATTACTTTAAATATAGTTATTAATATTTAGATTTATAAATAACTAGCTTTAGCTTAATAAAGAGGGAAGTAAAAGTAAAGTAAGTTTAGAACTACTTATCTCTCTTTAGTTTCTTATTTTAGTTAGCTTAGCTAGTAATATATTTTAAATCCCTCTAACTTTATTAAACTTTACTTTAAACGTCCTATTCCTAATATTCTCTCTAAAACTTAAGTTTATAAGTAATAAAGAGGGAGGTAGAAGTAATATTAATTTAAAACTAGCTATCTCCCCTCTTCCTCTTATCTTAGCTAACTTAGCTAATAATACATCTTAAACCTCTTATTCTTATTACTTATTCTCTCTAGATACTAATATTTAGATAAATAATAATAATATTACTACTCTAATAAACTTTATAGTAGTATTATTATTTAGAGATAAATATAAGTAATATATTTATTTATATATATTAAGCTCCTCTAATAGTTAGTGCTTATTAAGTAATAACTTTAAGTATACTTACTATATAGCTAATAAGAAGCTATATTACTAACTTAAAGGTGAGGTATTAACTTAAGCCTATAAGGTTTAGGAGTATAAAGATAATATATCTACTTCTAGTAAAATATATTTCTTTATATACTTTACTTCTCTAATTATATTTCTAATTATTTATAGAGCCTTAATTATATAAAGGCTACTTTATATAACGCCCTTATTATACTTACTAATAAGTATAAAGCGCTTAAGGAAGTGCGTAAGGTTAAGAGTGAGGAATATAATAAAGGGTTAGTAATACTAAAGGAGGGTATTAGTAAAGAGACTACTACTATAGCTCCTCTAGCTACTCCTACTAAGAATATAGTAGTTATATTATAGATAAATACTCTAAATAGTATACTATTTAGTAAAGTTTACTCTATACTTAACGCCTTTATTAGTATATATCTCCCTATAGAGCTTATACCTATATATAAAATCCTTCTAAATAAGTATATAATATCCCTTTAAAGTAGGACCTAAAAGCTTTTTAAGTAGTATAATAATATCTTATTTAATTAGTTTTACTCTTTTTAGAGTATTTTAAGCTTCTTAGCTATTAAGGCTATTATTTAATTAAATATAGCTTATAAGTCTTTATTATTACTTATTATTTCCCTTTACTTCTTATAATATATTTTCTAATATCTTAGAGGTTTAAGAGGGACTTAAACTATTTAAACTTTACTTTAGATAAGTATTTAGTTAACTTATCTATAGGTATATTATTTATTAATAGATATATAACTTTAAATAAGCTTTTTAAGTATTCTTAGTAAAGCTTTATATTTTAGATATTAATATAGTAAAAATAAGTTAAAATTTACTCCTTTTCTCTTATAATAAAGTATATTATCTAATAGTTATTATAATAAATCTTTTAGATATTTCTAAGTTTAAGTTTAATATCTTAAAAGAGTTTTTTTAAAGTAAGGGTTTTTTTAGTAATATATTTAAAGCTAAGAAGCTCTACTTCTATAATAGAGGTTATAATAGTATTTTACTAAGTAGCTTTCTATTAGATTATACTTCTAAAAAGTGATATTATAAAGCTTTATAATAACCTTTATATCTCTTTATTATCTATAAATAAAGTATTACTTATAATAAGGAGTACTTATATACCCCTTAAGCTACTAAAGTAAAGTAAAAGGAAGTAAGTATAATATAGGTATTATATTACTTAGTTTATAACTATATAATAAGTTAGTAAAAGGTTTATAAGAAACCTTAATAGTAGGGTATAAGTAAAAGTAATATCTAGTTATATTATAATAATAGTATAGAGGATTAACTCTATCTTCTCTTAATATAACTTTATAGTAATATAGGTTACTATATTATTATATTTTTTAAGTAGTATAGTTAGGATTAAGATAATTAGTACTCTAAAGTTAACTATTTTAAACTTCTTTATAATATATTTAATATATTAGTTATAAGTAAAGTAGATCTAGTAATTTAAGTAGTTATATACTACTCTAATTCCTAAGTACTATTTAATTAAGCTTTATTCTTTAAGTTTATATATTAACTTCACTTTAGAGATAATCTTCTAAGTATCTTTACTATAATTTTTATAGAATAATATAAAGATATTATTAATATAAAAGAGAATTATTACTTATTTATCCTTTATTTAGAAGAGATAGGGGTCTTTATTTATAGGGCTTAATCTAAGGAGCTAGAGAGTCTTAGAGAACTCCTTATACTATAAAAGAGGTATATCTCTAAGTCTATATAAAGTATAGCGTAATTTAATATACTTCTCTACTTACTTAAAGCTATTTAGGAATTTATAAATAATTAGAGGGTTATTTAGTCCTTATATAGTATTTAGAAATATATTAATAATATTAAATTAAAGTACTTTAAAATTAAATTAAACTACTAGTATTATTACTACTCTAAAAGTTCTAGAAGTAAGGGTTACTATATATATCTATTTTAAGGGGTGCTTTTCTTAAAGGTTACCCTATATATAGATTCTCACTTTATAATACTTAAAATAGTTATTAATATCCTATTTATATATAAATACTTACTTTAGGAGTATAGGAATTATACTATAAGTAGTATAATTAATTATTTATTAAGTATATATATCTTTAAGTTTATAGATCTCTATTAATACTACTTTAATAAAGTATACTTATAATAAAGGGGAAAGTTAGTTAAATCCTTTTTATAATATTAGGGGTAAAATAAGATTATTAGTATAAATCTATTTACTTAGTATAGCTATTTACTAAGTATTTTTTACTTAGTAAATAGCTATAGTGAATATATTATAAAGTATATAGTATTTATAGGTTACTTTATTAATAGTTTTCTATTATTTAAGTAGGAAGGTATTAAAAAAGGTATCCTAATTATACTCTATTATAGTAAATATTATATATTATCTAAAATAACTTTTATATTTTAGTTTAATTAAAAGTAAGACTTCTAGTCTTAAGCTATATTATCTCTAGCTTTCTTAAGTAAGCTAGATATAATCCTCTTAAGTAAACACCTAAGATTCCCCTTCCCTAAGTATAACTTCTTAAATAAGAAGTATATTATCTAGAGGGATATTTATACTCCCTTTACTTATAATAAATATAATAGAAGTATCCTCTATATTTATATAGATTATATTTTTAACCCTCTCCTATAATAAGTTAATATCCCCTATAGGTATTAATAGTTAATTTTCTTTAGAAATTAAGTTTCTTATAATATTTACTTTAGTAATTAGGTTTAAAGTTTCCTCTAGATTTAGTATTAATATAGGGGTAAGTAGGCTAATACCCTTCTTTATACTTATTAGTAATATAGGTTTTAAGGTTTATTTACTTTATTCTCTAGTTAGAGTTATATTTACTTTAGGGTTTACTTACTCTTTATTAAGTAAATATATAATATCTTCCTTTTTTATAACTTCTAAGATTTAAAACTTTATATTAACTAAAAGAGGTTCTTAAATCTTATTAACTATCTCTTAAATAAGGTTACTTAGTATTACTAACTTTAAGTTATTTTTTAAGTAGAAGATTATTTTATTAAAAGAGATATTATATATTATAATAACTTAATAGAGTAAAAGGATCTAAATCCTATATAGGTTATAAGTATTTTAAATATAGCTTACTAAGTATCTAATATAACCTTATAGTTTAACTTTAAAGCTTTACTTATCTTTTCTTATCTCTTACTCCTTTTTAAGAGAGTAAGTATAATATCTATATACCTTTATCTACCCCTAATAAGGGTAAAAATTATAGCCTAAAACTATAGTATAAGTAGGTTATTACTACTTAAAGTAGTAAGTAAACTAGCTATCTTTAATTTAAATAGATAAGAGCTAAGCGTTTTATTTTAGTAAGCTAATATTATATAGGTATATTACTACTATTATAATTTTAAGCTATATATATAAAGGGAACCCTATACTACTTATTATCTTAATTACTCTAATTATAACCTCTTAATTAGCTTACTCTACTCCTCTATTTAGTTCTTTTATATATAGAGGAGTTAGTTTAAGCTTAATTCCTTTCTCTTTAATCTAAACCCTATATTTTATAATATTATAAATACTTAATATATTTATATTATTATTTTACTTAATTTTATAGAGTAATAAGTTTTATTAGCGCCTTATTTAGTATTTAAATAGAAATAGTACTTTTAAAATATGTTCCTTCTTCTTAGATATATATAAGAAAGTAAAGATTCACTTAAAATACTTATCTTTAATTATTAATACCTATAAGTTTAGATTAAACCCTTTTAGATAGTTAAATAAGTTTTAAGTAATCCTATAGTATAATCTATATAACTTCACTTTAAATAGGTTTCTTAAAACTATTTAATAAGTATAAGTTATTATATAGTATATATATTCTAAGTAAGATAAGCTACCTTTAATCTTCACCCCCTAAGTAGCTATAAGAAGTTACTTAAGAGTATTAAGGCTAAAGTAGCTAATATATAGATACTAGAGATTAGCGTTATTTATATAAATTCTATATATTTTATATAAAGTTTACTTATATAGCTATATTCTAGAGAGATCTAGATTTATAATTATTATTAGGCTTAGTAGAATTAAGTGGGATAAAGTATAAGAGGAGATATATTTATATTTAAAGAAAGTAAGGTTTACTTTCTTTATTAAGTTTATTATTATAATATTATTTTTATATCCTCTAAAGTAAAAAGTATAATTTAACCCTAAGTATTATATACCTATTTTATAAAAGAGTACTTTAAAAATAATATTTATATAGAAGTTCTCTATATATATAACGTTTATAAGTATAAGGTTAACTATTTTAAAACCCTTTACTCTATTTAGGATATTCTTAAGAATATATATACTTTTTAAGATAATAAAGTATAAAGTAGTACTTAAGTTAATATAGTAATCTTTATAAATAAGCTAAATAGATTTAGGGATAAAAAGGGCTAAGTTATTAATAAAGTGGACCCCTCTATAGTTATTTAGAACTATACTCTTTAAAAGTAAGTATAATTTAATAAAGGGGGTAATATATATACTTATATTACTAATATCTAAAATATCTTTATTTAGCTTATATAGAAGTGAAGTATTAAAGATTATAGTAATTATATTTAAAAAGTATAAAGGGGGGGTAGAAGTAGAGGGTTCTAACTTAGGACCCTTATTTTTTACTCCTTTCCCCCTTTTTTTTAGTCTTAATAGGTTTACTTAGCTTAATAACTTAAGTATAGTTAAAAGCTTCCTTTCTTAAGTAAAGTTAGCTTAAAGGTTACTTTATTTAGTAGTATTTAGAGTTTTATAAATCTTCTTATATTCCTCTTTTAAGAGTTACTTTTTAGTTTTATATTTACTAATAAGAGTAAACTTAAAGTAGTTATACTTATAAAGTATCTATAAGTAAGTTTCTTATTTATAGGGGTAGTAATAGTTTTCTCTATAGCTATTTAAAGTATATAGGTCTCTTAGAAATTACTTATTAGAGTAACCTATAAGTATTATAAAGATATTAGCTAATTTACTATAAACCCTACTATAAATAAAGTCTTTATAGAAAAGGTCTTTAAAAGTTTTAAGTAACTAGAGAACTATTAGTAGAATAGATCTAATTTGCTCCCTTTTAATAATATTAGTAAGCTTATATTAAGCCTATAATAAAGTAAACTAATAGGATATATTTTAAAGGAACTCTCTAGAAGTAAGGGTCCCTTAGACTTTAAGGAGATATATCTATTTCACTTTAAGGAGGACTATTTAAAAGTCCTTAGCTTAGATAATAGGGTTAATTACTATATTTACTTATTCTAAAATAGTTATATATTTTTAGTATATAGTTATAAATAAAGAGGTGTTACTAAAAATATAGTAGTACTTAAGAATCTAAATTATCCTATAAAGTATAAAGGAATTAAATTATTCTTATTTTATTATTATAAGTATTAATATATCTTATAAAACTAACTAATTAACTTAATTTTAAAGTACTTTATAGCTTTACTCCCTCTTAATAACTTTTAAGTTAATTATTACTTTAGTATTAATATATAGAGTATAGCTATTAATTACTACCTTATTTTACTTAGTTAGTTTAGTTAGTTATACTAATAGGAGAATTAGTTTATCTTTTAAATTAGGGTTATAAGTAGGGTTCTTTAGGTTTATATTATAATTAGTATAGTCTCTTTAGTATTTAAGTTCCCTTTACTTATTTTTATATTTAATTTACTTAGAGTGAGTAAAGGTATACTTTAGCTTAGTAGGATTATTAAGTAACTTAAAGTTATTTAAGTTTATTAGGTTTTAGATATCTCTAGTTTTTACTTTAATTTAGAACGCTAAGTACTAAATAGGTTAGTTATACTAATCTATAAAGTATATAATATTAGTAATAATCTTTAATTTAGATATAATAAAAAATAAGAGTATAAGTAAGGTTTTAAGTAAATAAGTAATATTTACTTAAAATAAGGAATAATAAGAGAAGTATAAAGCTTAGCTATATAAAATATATATTAAAATAGAGGTTTAGAGGAGCAGTCTATAAGCTAAGCTTATAACTATTATAAATAAATATATAAATATAGGGGTATATATAAAGTAGTTAAATAAGCTTTATTCTCCTAAGGTAGGGAGCGCAGCGAAGCGCTACTTATAAGAAGGGCGTATAAGCGAGGTAGGGCTAGGATTACCTAATACTAGGTTATATATAGGGTCACGTGATAGCCTAGCAATGTGGGATGGTTGATGCTATCACGACAAAATGCACTTGTCCTTGAGGAATCCAGCGAGAGGTAGTAAGGAAACGTTTAGTAGGCTTTATTTCTCCCACGGCAGAGAATAATCCTTTTGCGAAGGTCTTTGGCGACTGAGAATGAAGAAATTAGTATTGACATTTTAAACGAGAATCTTTGGTATAGAACACCTCTTGGGTCTTCTGTGGCTTGCTATAGCTGTAATCATGGATTGGCACATATAGCTAGAGCAAATGCCTGTCTCTCTTACAAGTCACGATCCTTGATAGCCAAGTTTTAGAGTTTGAAGACTCCTTGCAGATGAACTAACACTAATATGGGTTTACTTTGAAGCTTCTCATGACTACTTCTTATTCACTTCGCCAGAATATTCAGGCATTATGGCGCTGCTGACACGTGAAGTAAGGACAACAAATTGGAAGCATTGAATGAGATTTAAAACAAGAAGGGAATGAGAATGAATAGCAAATCTGCATTGTTGAAACTTGAAAGCGCAGTACCTTGCCTGGTCATGATGATCTATCAGACAAGACGGCGAAAACCCCGACGAGCCGCACCGACTCAGCATTTTGACCCTCAGGGCCGGTCTTTTCTCTCAGCACATTATCAGCATGCACATGTTTCATTAATTCCAGAGCCAAAAGGACTCTTCAAATCTTAGTCTCTTCAATACTTCTCTATTCAAGAAACAACTTCAGACAATCGTCAAGTCTAACAACCTCAACCCTCGAGCCCTGAGACGATCAGGAGCCATTCTCGGATCAAACCACTCCCAATCGCCTTCCGCACTACCATATCTCCACAGCAGCCTTCCCGTTTGTTCCGACGTTTGCTCCCAACCATGTGGCAGATCTTCCAGGCGAGGATCATTGATCGTGATCATGCCGCTGGGGTGGATGAAGACCGGCCTACTGAAGGTCTTGTAAATCATCTTCCACCCATCTGGCAAAGGACCAAGAAGCCCCTCGAAGCGCATCAGACTGTGCATAAAACAAGCGCCAATAATTCTGTATTTGGAGTCGCCGACTGATCTCATGATAATAGGCATATTGCATCCCAAAATCACGAACATCTTGTCTCCCTCACGAGCTGCCCCAGTGCCAAGGGCGAATTTGCCCGTTGTGGTTCTCACCAGTTGCATGCCAGTCATACTCTTCGAGAACACGTCCAAGGCGCGAGACCGGGAGGCAGCTTCGAGTTCTGATGGCTGCCGTGGCGAGTGCCCCCGAAAACCGCTGAGGAGGATGTCTTTCAGCTGCCAGAGCTCCAAGCTGGTATCGTCGAAGGCGATGTCCTCCTTGAGATGGCCACGCGCAATCGTCGCAATCATGTCGTCGACTGCAGCGCCGTCGGAAGGCTGAATACCCTGTGGGAACGAGCCGGCCACCCAAGACGCAAATGTTCTCTGCACATCCTCCAGGCTGGGTCTAGGCGGCATCGGCGACGTGGTTCGGGCGACGGTTCCAACGTGTGCCCCGGTGATTGTGAGTGTCCGATCAGCTGAGATACGGAAGACCGCCTTGGTGTTACTGCTCGCGGAGCCGATTCCATAGACACCCAGCGAAGGCACTGGGACCGTGAGATCGGGTACCCAGCTTGGGCTGTTCGCCATCTCACACATGGAGAGGATGTTCGCTATGGACACTGTTCTCAGATAGGTCTCCGTATAGTCAAAGTAAACATCCCTGACACTCTTCGTCTCGGAGTAGTCTGGATGGACCTGCAGCAAGTCCTGAAGGCCCAGAAGACCATACACCCTGTCCCGCTCATCCTCGCACTCGCAGTGCCGTGTCATGACTAGCATATACAGGAAGGAGTTGACCCTGGGCTTTGAAAGCGCCACATCGCACGCCGTTTCTAGAATCTCTCGAAAGTAGCCCTGTGACTCTTCATCTAGAGCAGGTTGGTGGTCCACGATGTAACTCCGCAGGTGCTTCAAGCCATTGCAGAACTCATCCCAGCTGAGCTCACAGTCGCCGCTCTGGAAAAGGGCCGAATTGTTGGCAAGCCAGATCTCCTGACGAATCCACACCCTCCTGAACCAGGCGTCGGCGAGGAGGGTGATCAAGGACCGCCAGTCGGCCTCAGGGAGTTGACGATCAAAGTTTGTGGAGAAATCTCTCAGGATATTCATCGCTCGAGGCACGTCTTGGTCTTCGGCGCTGAGCCAGAAGATGACCCTCTGGGCGTGACGGTAGATGGCGCCCATGCGCTGTACCTGAGCTGCCCGCTCGGTGAGGTTGCTCTGATTGATGCAGACTGCATCGCACCAGAGACTGCGAGTTTGGGGAGTCTGTTGATCATTGATATTATGACGGATGTGTCTGAGAGCTGACGCTGGATTTTGTCGGATTCGGATTGTGCCGATGTCATTCGAATCGTCGTCCATGATGTGCAAGGTGGATGTTTCACCCAACTCCCCCCAGACATAGGACATTGCTTCATACTCCGGAGGAGACACTGACGGATCGAACTGCCGGTGTGTAATCTGTGCCCGAAGGGGGCTGCCCGGGTCACCGGGGAGGAGGATCAGCACCCGAATCTCGTTCTCACTCAGTGGTCTATAATCGAAGTCTGCCGTGCCAGACGACGTGGGCGCTGTCATCTGAGATACTTGAGGCAATTGAACCATTTTGAAGATAGAAGCGGTTTAAAAGTAAGAAGGATTGCAGTTTGATACGATACCACAGCTTGTGAGATCAATCGAGGGATGCGTATAGATCAACCAAAAAGGCCAAAAAGGCGGACACTTTTTATAAAAGAGCCAGCGAGTTATCTCAGCTGATACTAAGGTTCACCTGGAATACGGACCCGACAGAACGGCTGAATACAATTTTCGTGTGGTTACACACTTGGCGCCTTAACTGTTCAGCTTGTCTTGGTATTGCACTTTCGAACACCTTCTGGTCCTATTTGTCAGATTCCAGACAGGGACACAAGAAAGCTCATTGGAAAACTTGGCTCATGTGATCTTGAAGCTGGAACGCCATGTTTCCTCTTTGGCGTCTGATGTCGGAAGCTCCCAAACTAGCTTTCGGCATTGTCGTTCGTGGTGATCTCAGGGCGATTTCTGGCTGGAACTCAGGGAAGAACTTTCCTTGAATGTAGATTCCAATTTACATGAAAGTGCATGAAGTGAAGAACCATGTCACTAAATGGAAAAGCAGCTGTCACCAAGGTGGGAATAGCCTCACTAAGACTTACCCTGAGGGGCCCAGCCACATGTGGCTTGGTAGTACAGTCTGAGGACTCTGGTGGCTCCAGTGTCGCCCGTCAGCAGCTGACATAATCAAGGCCCCGCCCCCCATGTTGAAAACTTCGCGCCTGCGCATTTCCCCTCCCCAAGGTCGAAAACCATCATCAAACGAACATTTCAGCACGCACAAGCCCAGGGCAGCCAGCCAGCTCCGTTTTCCACACCCCGCCAAGGTCAGGCATTCGTGCATGGTAGCTGTGGTGTCATCGGCTGAAACTGGGCAAAGCAGGACGCACGCGCGCATCATAGTCAAGTGCAGCGGCCACCCCTTCAAGCCACCACAACGACCGCAACCGCGTCGGAAGCGCAAGTCGCTGCAGACATTGTCCCTTCACCACCAAATCGGCGTCTGAGCCGAGGTCGTTTGGGAATTCCCGCAGCCCAGTCGGGGACGGAGGTCCTCGACCAACAGGAGGAAGAGGAGGACATCGCCCAAAAAGAGTATTCTCCAAAAACTCGGTAGGCTTTATTTTTTGCAGCCTTTCCTTACCAATCAATCTGCATCTTGCTTGGCAACATGAAGAGAAGGGGTCCGAGGGAGAGAAGAGGAAACGCGACGCACCACCACCTGAGGCTGCTTACCGTCTGCTTCACTGCTGCCTGCTTTGCTACACATGTGAAATGTTGACTAACTCCCTATCGCTTGTGAGGTTTTTAGCATCAAGTCAGTATAGCGAGCGACTTGTTGCAACCGGCGGACCTGCCAAAACCCCCCAACGCGGGCTACCCCTCTCTTCGTCTTACACCGCTAGAAGGCACAGGCCCCCGCCTCTGCGGAGCCGATCCGTCGCAAAGATGCCGGCCATGCTGGACGACCCGGCGAGCCCCACAATCTACCGCGTCTCCGGCGCCCCGCCGTATCCGGATCCGAACAAGCCCGAACTCCCGGCCGACATCGTCCCCCGTCAAGTGACCCTCCGGGACCGCCAAACCGTCGCCACCATCATCCCCTTCGCGTCCCAGCATGAAGTCCCGCAATCCCTCGTCCGCTACCTCAGCGACCAGCTCAACAAGGAAATCGAGGGCGGCGACACGTACCCCATGACCGACTCCATGCCCGCCGACAAGTTCGGCGCCTACTGGTTCCAGAACTTTGGCGCAATCATGCTCCTCGGCAACGTCGACCGCGCCGACCTCGCCGAGGACATGGACTGGTCCCGCGAGTGCCTCGGCAGCTTCTACATCAAGCCTAACTACCCGGGCCGCAGCTCGCACGTGTGCAACGCCGGCTTCCTCGTCACCGACGCCTCGCGCAACCGCGGCGTGGGCCGCCTCATGGGCGAGTGCTACATCGACTGGGCGCCCAAGCTGGGCTACACCTACTCCGTCTTCAATCTCGTGTACGAGACCAACGTCGCGTCGTGCAAGATCTGGGACGCCCTCGGCTTCAAGCGCATCGGCCGCGTCAAGGGCTGCGGCAACCTCAAGTCGCACCCGGGCGCGCTCATCGACGCCATCATCTACGGGCGCGACCTCGTCCCCGGCGAATCCGAGGAACTCGTGAGTGAAGAGCGTTTCGACAAGATCAAGTTCTACCTCAAGTACGGCAAGTACCCGGCGGGTGCTGACCGAGCCGAGAAAAGCAGGCTCCGCAGCGCCGCGACGCACTATAAGCTGCTGGACGGCGACCGGCTCATGCTCAAGGACAAGGAGGTCGTCCCGGACCCGCGCCGCCAGTACGAGATCGCCCGCGAGGTCCACGTCGCCAGCCACGGCGGCATCAACAAGACGACGGCCACCATTGCCGAGAAGTACCACTGGAGCCGCATCAAGGAGACGGTCAGCGACGTCATCAGGAACTGCGCGGAGTGTAAGGAGCTGGGGAAGATGCCGGCGCCGGGGGGCAATGGGGGTGCGAGGGGCAGGGCGGCGGCGGCTGCTGCTGCGGCCGCTGCCGCTTCGAATAAGGGCGCCGTGCATCTCACCAACAATTCTCTTTCGAATCATTCATTATCTACTTCTTCATCTACACCGATGTCGTCTTCCGCGAACGTCAGCGCCGCTGGTCGCGTTCTGGCCCTGCAGCCGCATCATCTACCGCCTCTCTCCCCGCCGCGGTCGTCGCCGTATGCAGAGGTCGCGTCAATACCACCGTCACATACCCTCCGCGACCCGTCTGACTCACCATTACCTCGACATCCACACCATAATCCCATGTTACAAGATGAATCGTACCAGCCTATCGACCCGCAGATAATTGGACCGCCACCGACGTCGCATGATCCGTATAATCATTACCATCCGCATCACACAGACTTTCAAGCTTTGCTCAATGCGACGGAGGCCGAAGAAACACCGGAGGAAGCAGCCGCGGTGGACCGAGACTTGGACATGCTGATAGAGCAAGGGGACGAAGAGGATGACGACGTTGATGAGCCTATGGGAGACAAGGGACGGGACAAGGAGATGTATGGGATGGGTTACTCTGCAGGGTGAGACGAGTTGACAATGTTTGGCGTTCGTGAGCAGACGTGGCGGTGGTGTTTTCTTTTGCATTTTCTTAGACCTTTTTGCATACTTGGCAGGCATAGCACTCGAAGATGAATAGACTTCCTACTTCTCATACACCGCCTTGAGCAAGAGCAGCGAAACATACTTTGAGGGTCATCGAGCTTTTTAAACTTTTATTGCTCACTAAGAAGAGTTCGTCCTACCCAGGACACTCAGCGAGGCAACACACCATCAAGATCCGCCACTTCACCCACTAGCCATATATATTACATGCGCCTCCGCAGCTGATGCAGAGCAGCAAAGGTGAACATACTAAACTTGTTAGTACCTTAAACTTGCAATTGTAATTGAAGACTGGGCTACATCTGCTTGTGGTAGACGTGATTTTGGAATGGCTCTCGGTACCTGTCTTGGGTCTCAGACTGAGCAAGCTGTCTCAACGTCTCGTCGTTGAGTCACTGTTTCGAGGCTTCAGGACTGCGAGGAAAACCTCAAGTTCCGCGGATGGCACCAATTAGCTAATTCGCTGGGAACAGACCGTCGGAGCAGTTCCCTTGAACATTAATAGGTGATTCCTGTCCATGAGCAGGATCGCCATCTGGCATTTGGGCAGTATCGCGGCGTTTGGTAAGGACTAAAAATGACAGCACTTTGCATGACAGACGACAAATGACCCAGTCTATTCAGACTTCTGGAAGCCAAAACCCTTGTAGGGCAATTCTAGGTATCATACAGACGCCATTCATCAAATCCTTTTGACTTTTTCCTTTTCCATTCATTTTCTAGTCATAACCATCTTACCGGCGAGGCATACCACGTCCTCTGCCTCTCAGCGCGCGCTGGGCGGCGCCAGGGGGCAGAGCCTGACCGGGGGCCTGAGGCGCGGCGCTCTCCTCGTTGCGGATGGTCTCGTCGACACCGAGAATGAGGCAGCTGGCCTCGGTGGCAGCCTGAATGGCGTTGATCTTGACCAGCGCAGGTTCCCAGACGAAGCGCTCCATCATGTCAGTAACGCCCTCGTTGTTGAAGTCGACACCAGACCATGTGTTACCCTTGCGGTGCTCAACACGCAGCTTGTTGAGGATGTCGGTTGCGTCGAAGCCGGCGTTGTCGCAGAGCTGGCGGGGGATGATCTCGAGAGCCTTGGCGAAGCTCTTAATGATGGCTTGTTGCTTGTGGGGGATATTCTTGTCGGCGAAGCGGTGGAGGTAGGCGGAGACCTCCATCTCGGTGGCACCACCGCCACCGACGATGGTGTGGTTCTTGATGGCGCGCTTAACGATCATGATGGCGTCGTGCAGCGAACGCTCGACCTCGGCGATAAACTGCTCGGCACCACCACGGAGCACAAGTGTGCAGGTCTTGGCCTCGGGGCAGCCCTCGAAGAAGTTGAAACGCTCGCCACCAATCTGGCGCTCCTCGAAGCTACCGCAGGTACCGAGGTGCTCAGCCAGGATGTCAGAGCACGTTGACTGAACGGTTGCGCCAGTAGCCTGGACCACGCGCTCCATATCCTCAGAGGCAACACGGCCAGCGCAGAAGATGTCGCGGTCCGCGAAGAACTGGGTAGCCAAGTCGCCGATGGGCAGCTTGCTGAGAACGACCTTGGCACCGGTCTTGTAAATGGCCTCCAACTTCCTGTAGATAATCTGCCACTCCGCATCGACGACGGCCTGGTAATCCGACACCTGCTCGACGCGCACCTCGGCGTTATCCTTCTCGGCCTTGAGCTCCAACTCGACGTTCAGGCACACAATCTTGGGCTTCTGGAAAGACTTGGGTTGTTGCTCGAAACCGGCGTAGGAGAAGGTCTTCTTGAAGGCGACACCGTTGACGAAGAGAGAGTCGGTGAGGGAACCGCCGGGAATCTTCTTGACGCCGATCAACTTCTCGTTGAGGTCGTCTTGGTCGAGGGAAAGGACGGCATCGACAACCACTGCGATATGTTAGAATTGGCACTATCGTGGTGTAATGGTGTGGACGCACTCTTTGTGAAGAATTCGGTGTTGCGCTTAATCAGCTTGCTCGTCATGGCGGTGGCGGCCAGCTTGCTGAGTGTTTCCCTCCTGTTGCCCTCGTTGGTATCGATCGCGATCTCCTTGACCTTGTTGACCGCCATCATGGACGCCCTTCTCAGGCCCTTGATAATAACCTGGGAGCTGACGCCCTGCTCGACGTGCTCCTTGATCTCCTTGAGGATCTCTCCGGCCAGGACGACGACAGATGTTGTGCCGTCACCGACTTCGGCATCTTGTGATCTCGCAATGTCGACGAGAATTCGGGCTGCGGGGTGGACAATGTCGAGGAGCTATCGTTGTGTCAGCAATCCAACCTCCATCATGCTGCCCGCATCGTTCTTCCTGACCTTCATGACAGTAGCACCATCGTTGGTGATGGTCTGCCTGCCGTTGGCGTCGACCATCAACAGGTCACCGCCATAGGGACCGAGGGTAGACTTGATGGTGGCCTGGACAGCCAAGCATGCGTTGATGTTGGAAATAATCTGACCCTTGCCCTGAGAGGTATCGGTTCCTGCGCAAGAGACTCGTCAATCGTGGCCCGCGGGCGGGCAAGGGGCGGTGGGGTAAACTCACCCTCTTTCAGGACGATAATGGTCGGGGTCTGGCCTCCGAACGACATCTTGGTGGATTGTTTGTGTGACGAAGAGTACAAGGCCAAAGGAAGCGTGTCGTTGGGTTTGGCGAGGTTCGTGTGTCGTCGCGGGGAGGCTGAGGTTCGGCTGTTCGTGGCCCAAGAAGCTTCTGGAGCTCCCAAAAAATTATTGCAGCCTTTCGTGATGCCCGCCGGGCACGGACCAGTGTGTGTTGTTGCCTTACCTCACATGGCGATTATGTAATTGAGGAGGGGTACTGCGTCCCCGGTCGCCCCTGCGAGATTGAGCCCCACTAACGCTCTTCTCCTCTCATCAACACTTTCCTGGTTGAGCTCTGAGACCTCTTCACAGTAATTTGGGTTCTCGAGACAATTCTGGCTGTGAGAATCTGCCGAGTGGCAGTTCACGCTTCAAAGACCCCCTTGGGATGTCGGCGATGTCAACCGAGAGGTGCCCCGCTATGCCCCTCGTGCCCCTCGTGCCCTCTCGCGGCACCCTACGATTGCTATGCATCCATCCTACCAATCGGCAGCACCTTGAACTGCAGGCTGACAATTCAAGCCAACAAACTCTGTCCGGCTCATTTGCATCACTCAATTTCTGCCCCTTTTTCACCAAAAACAACGTACATCAGGTGTTAGGTCGAGTATTTGCGTCAGACTTGCCATGTCGACCACAACGTACCGCGAAGGGCTAAGCGGCGAGGAGATTCGTCTCCTCCGCCTTCTGCCGGGCGAGTGGCTCGAAGACATTGTCGCGGAGTTGTATGTCGCCGACCGGCGTCACAAGTATGTGGCACTGTCTTACGCCTGGGGTAGCACCCGAAGGTCCAACAAGATCATCGTCAATCGCCAAGTTCACTTCATCACTTTTAACCTCGACCGAGCGCTGCGGGCCATT
This sequence comes from Colletotrichum theobromicola, assembly GCA_014705045.1. Taxonomy (NCBI): domain Eukaryota; kingdom Fungi; phylum Ascomycota; class Sordariomycetes; order Glomerellales; family Glomerellaceae; genus Colletotrichum; species Colletotrichum theobromicola. The sequence continues at coordinate 4,053 of JABGLZ010000683.1, read as the reverse complement.
CGCCGAAGCACAGAACCCATCGTCATCTGGGTTGATTCCGTGTGCATCAACCAGGAAGATGCTGCCGAGAAAAGCCATCAAGTCGGATTCATGCACGACATTTTCGGTTCCGCCACCGAGGTCATTGCGTATGTGGGTGACGGCTTGGATCGCAGTCGACAGGACTACTCTCATCGTTTCGCAAGGCTTGGGCTATCCGCTCCGGTGCGCTTTACTGGCACAGGGAGGGACTATGCTATAATGTTAAGATCGAGGGATCTTTGGAAGAGCTCAATACCGGAGTCTCTGACAGAATACGAAGAGATACTTTGCCTTTACAGTTTTGTGTCGCTTTCACCGTATTTGAGCTCGACGGACTCAGCACAACAGTGGATGGTCGGAGGGGAAGTTGGGATCGACCAATGGCGAGTGATCCTCATGTCGGAGAGAATGCGGCTTTTCGCCACCAGCGACTGGTGGAATCGCATGTGGATTATCCAGGAGGCTGGCGTTGCGAGAGAGCTGACTATTATGTATGGTCGCGTTTCTATGCCGTTCCAAATCCTTGGACGGGGTATACACCGTGGCTTGCGTTCTGTCCCGGTTCCTACTGAGGTTGACAGAGTGCTTTCTTTCTTGGACAAGAAAACTCTCATGATCGACTTGCTACGATCACACAATCGACGACTATCCTCCACATTCAACAGTCCGCTCCTCTGGTTACTAAGACGTTTCCGGGATAGACGGTCATCAGAACCTCGTGACAAGATATTCGCCCTGCTTCAGCTTGCTCACAACTTGAACACGAAAACACTCTCTACCGAAGCCGACTTGAGCATTGATACTGACTACGAAGTCAGCGTCCACACGCTCTTTGCACGCGTGGCCTATAGAATCATCAAGCAAGCTGGTCTGCTGTGGGTTACAACGTTTGACCTGCTTGCGAAGACCCGGAACGACATGCCTTCGTGGGTTCCTGATTGGTCATCGGACTACGCAATTCCCGACTGGAATCCAGCCCGCGTGCGCCTGCACGAACAGCTCTTCGAAATGTTTAACGCAAGCCGTGCTAGATTTATACACTCCAAGCATGACAACTCAGAAGATCTTTATCTTTTACCACAGCAGCATTTCCAACGTTTGGCCGACGGGAATCTCGGTGCTGATTTCATCTGGCGGCCAGTTCACCACCTACCGACTCAGACAGATCCCGTATATTTCGCAAAACAAACGCCATCAATCTTACATGTCTCCGGAGTTGCACGCGGAGAAATTTTAGGCGCCACTGATCCTCTCGCCAGCGATTTGGCCAACTTCGAGGAGCTGCTCTACCAAATCATTGCAATTTGTCGGCTTTTCAAGGAGCAAAGTCAGCTTCAATACAACGAGCCTTTCGCGCAGATTATTTCCCGTATTCTTTGCTATGGGACGATAACCGAAAGGCTTCCCGGTGACTATAGGCGACCACGTTGGCTTAGCAGCGCAGAAGAAAAACATTTGTCTTACTGGACGTTGATCCGTTTCTTGTCGTCACGATTTACGAACTACTGGCCGCGCAACGAATTGTACGACGAGAAGGATATCATGTCCTGGAACGAAAACCTCCAGGAAGGCGAAGAATGCAGCTTGCGCATCGGCAAGTGTACTGGTGATCCACCACTATTTTGGACAATCTCGTCTCCAAAAGAGAATCTCACCGACGACGGTGATCTAAGACTTCCGCTCTTCAAATTTACCAGCGACTTAAATCACATAGGTGACCGTGGGGATCCCGACCCGAGGAGGGTATCGCCGGAGGATGAAAACTGGGAGGAAGATACTATCAGAGCCGTGGCTGGTGGCAGTCGACTATTCGTGACATCCAAGGGCCAGCTCGGCTTAGGGCCAGAGAAGATCCGCGCAGGAGACGTGGTCTGCATCATCGAGGGAGGTCTGATGCCTCATGTCTTGCGAAGACGTCAACAGAACGCCGAGATGACTATGGTAGGAACATGCTATGTTGAGGGGCTCATGCATTGGGGAAGCGAGGCGGGAAACGATGCAGACAACGCGAGGGATACCGAAGGCCTGGAACCCAAGCTGAGGCGGCGATTTCGAGACTCTAGTATTTTGTGGGAAGAATTCCTGCTCTACTGATTCAAGCGCGACATTCGGTCGGTGGGTCGACCGTCCCTTTGAGCGGCCGCTCCAAAAAGATGCCATGCGCCCGACCCAGCCTGACGGCCTTCTGTCATCACAGACAGCTGCCTATTCTCATTAACCTTAGCACTTCATCCGACCATCGACGCGACTCGTCAAACCATGTGCGATGATCCAACCCACCGGCATGCACATCGACCAAAACGGACAAGAACAGGAATCCACAAGTCATCACCACGACGATCAAGCTGCGGATCCGAACTTCATTGAGCACTTATATGGCGCGGAATAAGCTTTCCCTAATAGAACGACATGCCATAGAAAATGGAGCCGGTCTCGCCTTCTGTGCGACGCGAGCGAGGCGGAAGAGCTCTAGAATCGTTGATGTCTGGCCAAGCCTGGGTGCCTCAGTGAGATGGTAGCTAGCAATTATTCAGGCGTCATTTTTCTCGAGTGCCGGGGCAGAGCCAGCTCGCGCTGCTTATCAACTGCTAGCACCGTTTGTACTGCATCCCTGGGTCAACGGCCCTATGGGCCCTCTCATCATTCCTCCCTCGGCTCAGCTTAGCCTTCAGCCTCACGTGGGTTTCATTCCCTTGATAGCCCAAGCACGCGGTGGAAAATAACGGGGCGCGAAGCATTCCCGTCAGGTGTGTAGACAGCGCAAGCCGCAATCAATGATTTTAACCCGACGAAGGAAAGACCAGCGCGGCCGCTGGAGTCAACGTCATGAGGCTCTTGCCTCCATTTTCTCTTTTCGTATCAACTCCGAAGGGGTAGTCGACCGGCCGAGATAAGGGTAAAGACAAGCGAGACAATCGCACACTGACCACAGGGAGAATATGGACAGGGAGTGGAATGTCTGGCGCTCAAGGGCGTTTGGCTCTCCATGCCTGACACTGGACGTCCTCATTCTCCGCATCCCTGGTTCCTGGGATGTGGGTGAGACAGTCGACGCGGCGGTGGAGAGACGAGAATGGCGATGCCTCCTTCATGTTGTCCCCCACGGGTGTTGGTCTTGGCAAAAATGGAAGGGAAGAAGAAAAAGGTCGAGCGTTACCTCCTCTCTCTACCCTCGCCCCTTTGCGTTTCTGGACACACAGACAAAACTCTAACTTCGACCGGCTTACGGCTCTCTCCGCGCTTCATCCTTGGTGACTGGGAGGACGTTTAGTTGTCTCTTCTTTTGAATTTGGCCTACTTCTCTATTAGGAGAAGCTCGTGGCTCTTAGCCCCGACCCTCGTGGGACTCTTTTCACGATCTTGCCTATTCTGCTCGGAGCAGACGTCCCGGCAAGATGGTTTGGTTGAAGAGGGCGGTCATTTTGGCCGTGATTTCTCTGCTGCCTATCATACATGCACAAGCGACTGGCGGTCTCGACGGAAACTGTTACGCGTTTAATGGTTCACAACGGCCGGTCACTAGCGACGACTTCTATGCCAACGCTGCTAGTATGACCCAAGAGAACTGTTATAACTTCTGTCAAGATTACGAATATTTCGGAGTAGACAGCGGCCAATCGTGTTATTGTGGTAGCGAGATCAATACGGATACGGAACTTACTGCAGATTCTAATTGCAACTTGCCATGTTCAGGAGCAGCCTCGGAGAGCTGTGGTAGTCTCACCGCTCAGGTCGTTTTCAGGGTTTCTGAGTTCACCAGCACTTCCACCACTACCACAAGTGCCGAGTCTAGTACTGCCACCGAGACAGATTCCACAGCTACGACTACCGATGATGCCACTGCTACGGACAGCACGACTACCGCAACGGATGATGTTACTGCTACAGATGAGGCGACCACCACCAACACGGACAGCACAGCCACAGCCACAGCTACAGAGGAAGCCAGTACCACCACTGATGAGGCCAGCACAACAACCGATGAGGCCAGCGCAACAACCGATGAGGCCAGCACAACGACTGATGAGGCCA